>WWET01001729.1:187849-198624 GCA_011038615.1 Limnodynastes dumerilii | reverse complement strand
ATATAAACTGGAGGGTGGTAGATTCAAAGGAAATGTGCGGAAAATTTACTTCACTGAAAGGGTGATAGATAAGTGGAATATTCTCCCATCTGAGGTGGTTGAGGCCAATACAGTAGAACAATTTAAACATGCTTGGGATAAATATAAGGGTATCCCAAATTGTAAACCAAATTGAGGGTAAATAGGGTCTAGGGTCAGTATAGTTTTCAATAAACAAATGGGCAGACTGGATTGGCCATGTGGCTCTTATCTGCCGTCACTTTCTATGTTTCTATATTGGGACAGAGGGCCGTATTAAGAGAACTGTTTCCATGAAGGAGCGCAATTATACACATAGCCGGTGCAGGCCAAACCCCCTCACACCCATGACACTCCCCTCTCTCGGCCGTGCTGTCGGTGACCACTTGTGACTTTCCGTAAATAGTTGCGTGCGTATGTGTCCTCCGTACGATTCATGTTAGTCGCGCCCACATACCTTTATTTAAATGCCTTCCCCCACCCATTTTAATTAAAATTTAAACATGCGTATTTTTGCGTTGCACATCCGGACGTATGTACCCAAGTGCGATTCACAACATCGTTCCGGGAGGCACTTACGCAGTAGTGCGTAAAGTAAGTAGAAAAAGTTACTACCCATGCGCAATTGAAATGTACCTACAAATACGCACGCAAATCGCTGTGAAAACAGATCTCTGAATCAGGCCCTGTATCTCTACCTCTATATGTGTGTCTAACAGGAGATGACAGGAGGTGAGAAAATGGACTTTAAAGTTTCTTACTGGCATTCCTTTCCATCCATCCCTCCAAGACTGACACTTGTTTCTTTGATATGACACTGCTGAGGCAGGAACCCAGTGTCAGTCACCTGATATTAGTATGGTATTGGTACTGGTATTGCTATGGTAGCCAGGGGAACAATCAGTGGGGACTGGAATTTAGAGGGAAGAGGAGTGGGAAGGGGTAAAGAGAGAGCAAGGCGCAAAAAGATAGAGAGGGAACATCAGTGGAGTGGAGCTTAAAGGTAACAGTGTCGAAGAGGGAGTTGAAGGGATAGTTGAGGAGTGTGTGAGGAAAAGAATATGGGGAAGGAGTTGATGCTAGAAAATGTAATTACATGCATTTGCACAAAATTGTATTATTGTTTACCATAACAAACTCATCCACATACAGAATATATTTCACATAAATTTATTTATACACCGAGTAATCAGGCCCGGCGCTACCATTAGGCAATATTAGGCGGCTGCCTAGGACACGGGGCCTGTAGGGGTGGCACAGAGTAGCAGATGGACAATAGAAAACATGGCTGGAACAGGAGAGTTATGCATAGCCCAGCGCTCCCATATTGCATTACTGCAGTGTGATGACCCTGGGCCAGATCCAGAGCTACGTCCGCTAGCATATTTACGCTAGCCAGAGACGTAAAAACACTGTTTTGTATGTACTGCACACGCGCACCGCAGATGTTACGCAACGTACGTACCAGCCTAGTGTCAACAGCGTAACTGCGAACTAAGGGGTGTGAAAGCCATACGACTCCCGTAATTACGCTTCGGAGGCAGGGTAAGGCATTCAAATTGTACAATATGGGCGTGCTTAGGTGCTTACGTACGTCCAGCCAATAAGTACGACAGTAGTTAAGCTTTGAAAAGTTTGGAAAGGATAAAACGGCAAAAAGTACGTATGATCGAGGGGAGTGCTTAGGGGAGTGCACATAGTAATTACGCTAGCATAAATACGCTGCATGTTGAAACGTAAAAAGAACGTAGGTCTGGATCCAACCCCGTGTCCTCAATATTTCTGTAAGTGCACTGTGTACATCTGCTTTCAGTCACCTGCCATTGTCGATCTGCCTGTATGACAGGCAGCTCAGCAGCGTCAGATTGGATAGCAGACGTCCTGTTCATGCACACTCCCTTCACGCCCACACATAAACACATATGCGAAGGCGTCGGGAGGGATGGGTTAAACTATGCCTAGGTGGGCCAGGGACCTAGTGCTGGCCCTGTGATTAATCCGTTATTCTCTTCTTACTCTGTGCTGGAGCTCAGTACTGCAAATGTATTCCATAATCTTTAAAGCAAGCTCTAATTTATCTCCATATGTCTAGTAAGGGCTGACTCATTTAACATTTCTGATAGAGTAGGAATTTAGAGGCTTAACTTTAGAGGCTTAACTGTCAATAGCATAATAATCTCTTCCATGTTATATTTCTGTAAACTAAAATATGAGTCACCTGAATTATTAGACAACATTAATGTATTTTATTAACACACATTTTAAAATCATTAACATTAACCGAATCCCACTTAGTTTGTTTTTAACTATAAATGGGTAATAAAAAGATTTCGTTATAGCACCATTGAATATTTATAGTCATTTAAATATGATTTGATTTTACCATTCTGTACAATATGTTCTACACTTTTCCCAAGCTGGAATTTAGAGATATTAATAAATTAATCAACACCTAAATGTAAGCCATCAAAATACTGTGTGGTCCCCTCAAACACTCACTAGCAGCACCACTCTATGGCTGATTGCATTGCAGACCTGATATGTCCCCGGTCTCAGCATTTCGGGCGGCAGTCCTGCTCAGAGCTCCGTGCACTCTAGCCCCACGTGGATTTAAATAAACTCAGATTACCAATGGGAAAAGCACTCTGCTTCCAGTTTTGTGGGAATGCTTGTCTAGCTAGGAATGCGCATATCATACAGCATAACAAAATCCCTTTAAGCTAGAGTTGAATAGCTTAAATTCCATTTATTATATTCTCTCAGTTTTGAGTGTTACCTATCCTAGTCCACCTAATCCTTGTTTGTTAACAGGAACGACAGTTACAATTACAAATGAACTCCCCCAACATATATTGGGCTCTATTTACTAACCCAAATGAACGTAGCTCATCCAGGTTTGAATTAGGGCGCTGCAAGCTACGTTCATATTATTTACTAACACTTACCTTCCACTGGCTGTCCGGCGATGACATTCGATCTTTCTGCAGTCATCACAGGCTTTTCTGGAAGGCCTGCACATGCGCAGTGGCTCTCTGCTGGGACTTTATAAAAATGAAGCCTCGGCATGAGAATCACTGCGCATGAGCAGGCTCTTCATGTTGGGACCAGCACCTGCGGGCAAACGCGTCTTCGGTCAGGTAAGTTTTTAAGCCTATTCTATTGTTTATTATTTGATTTGTGTTTTTTTTATTGTTTTTAAATTTTGTTTAAATTTATATATATATATTTATTTATTTATTGTTTAGAGAAAAAGGGGGTTATATGGGGACTCTCAGAACGGAGTGTATAACTCCACTCTGAGGGTTAGTAAATAGGAGGAAACACCGGCCTACATTAAGAACTATGGGCCGGCGAACACATATGAACATTCACTGCATCGCCATGGAAACTGTTTATTTCCATGGCGGTGCTTCATTTGTAATAAGAAAAAGTTCATTTTTGGAGTAAAAACTTCATAACTCCAAAAAAGAAGTATGTAAATAAAGCCCACTGTCTCAAGACTTGTACACTCTTGTACGTTTTTCCCTATAAAGACCCAGGTTTGGGGAGAATCATCATCAGAAATGATCCAGCTTCCTTTGTCCACACTTTATCCGATTTGCGTCTGGGATTACCCTAATGTACAACTGTTGTGTTTATGCTTTTTCACACTCTCAGGATATGTAGGCAGAAGTTACCTGTTGTAATTAAGTTAATGTTTAGGTGCAGAAAATGAACCATTAAAACATTTATTAATTTATTTATTTAAATGAAAGTCGGTATTGGCCGTTTGGATCCAGACTTCCTACAAGGGGGCATTTTCCGATCAATAGGATCAAAAACGCCCCCTTTTGGAAAGTGTCGCTTGCGTGGGTGCTGCTTTTCCAGGACAGATCTGGATCCAGAATTTTGTCCTTGTTAAAACTCTGATGTGGGGTTTGATGTATCACAGAACAAAAGCACTTATGCTCTATGGGATGGGGCGCCATTCTAATAGTACAGCAAGGGCTGGCTTCAGCTTAGGTATATAAATATTTAGGTTAGCAATATGGCTATTATTCAATTTAACTCATTATTAACTCAAACTCTTTGTGGCCAAATGTCACAAGCATTGGAAATACACTGCAGAATAGAAGAAACCGCAGACAGTGACATCTCACTTGTGTCTGAGTTCTCAGCCATTTCTCCATAAGAAATACACTTTAAGTAACTTAAAACCCGCACTCAAATACAGCAGACATTGCAACCAGTCTAGCGTACAAAAACTGAAATCTAGTTTAACCACGGTTACAAAAATATAAACTATGCCAGAATGATGAATAAATCACCAGTCACTGCCAACATGTACGAGTTCAATGATGACTGCGTGTGACTGCAGTCGCGAGAACACACCTTTACTTGTACCCCCAACCTGCCAGCCCCTATCCACCCTGGCCAAGAGGCAGAATCTCACAGCGCTGACATTCTTATCTGAGAATACTGGGCCGGATTCACAGCCCCGGACATATTGCACATACGTCCTTAAATTACCGATAAAAGCTACTATTTTATTTTACGTAATCTACGTATCGTTTCGTTATGTAGATTGCGTATATACGGTCCTAAAGACTGCATATACGCAATCTACGTAATGAAACGATACGAAGATTACCATAAATAGCTACTACGCATGCGCAGTAGCAACTATCGGTTAATTACAGACGTATAAGAAATACATCCGGTAGTGTGAATCCGAGCCTTTGAATTTATGCTGATGTATTAAGGATCTGATTTGACTTGAGGTATCATTTACCCCCCTCATTTATCCTGCCTCTATTCTAATTAAAGCGTCATTGGGTAGCGATCTCCAGACTCTTATTACCCCTATTCGGCAGACTGCTGCCTAAATAAATAACTGTAGTTTGTAGTATTTCTGTTTGTGTGTTATTGTGTGGATTGTAAGATCCACAGGAACAGCCCTACAGCCGCTGTCGTTTTTACAGTGGCCGTATGCGTAAGAACGGAGAAATGCATATTTTGCCCAGCATAATCCATGGCTCTGTGAGCTATGGATCTAGCGTCCGTAACTACACTGTAGTTACGAAAGTTGGGGGGAGGGTAATTAGGAGGGGGGGCTGGGTTTCAGTCATTACACTCCTGTGCAAGCGTAGTTACACACAGTTACGCCAGCTGAAGTTAGGGTAGCCTTCAGCCTCCGTAACTGTGTGTAACTACGCTCACACAGGGGGAGTGACAGCAGGAGTGTACCAGAGCTATGCTGCCCGCATTTACAGCCAGCGGGCCAGCGTAGCTCTTGATCAGGCCCAAGGACCATAAATGATTGTTTAAAATCGGTAAAGCATCATGTAATATGATGGTGAAATATAAAACCTGATAATAAATAAATAATACTGGGAAACATGACCAATTATAAGTTTTAACAAACTGATTACTCAAAATGTATAATATAAATTAGATTAGATTAGATTAATGCCTGGGAGAAATACTGACATTAGTTTTGGTACTTTCACATCTAGATGGCTCAGGAAGATGAAGGTGTCATTGAAACAGTGACAGCCTCATTCTTACTTACCCTGCTGCGGTGTCCTCCAGCCAATAGGCGCTTAGGGCGTCCTATTTAAACGCTGTCAGTTCTGACATTCATTGCCAGAACAACTTGTCTCCTTGATGCCTGGTTCCTTCCTGCTCTGCTGACTCCAGACTCCAGTCCTGCCTAGTGACTCCAGTCCTGCCCTGTGACTCCAGTCTTGCCCTGTGACTCCAGTCCTGCACCGCTGACTCCAGTCCTGACTTGTGACTCCAGTCCTGCACCGCTGACTCCAGTTTTGCCTTGTAACTCCAGTCCTGCACCGCTGAAACCAGTCCTGCACCGCTGACTCCAGTCCTGCCTTGTGACTCCAGTCCTGCACCGCTGACTCCAGTTCTGCCTCATGACTCCAGTCCTGCACCGCTGACTACAGTTCTGCCTTGTGACTCCAGTCCTGCAACGCTGACTCCAGTCCTGCCTTGTGACTCCAGTCCTGCCTTGTGACTCCAGTCCTGCACCGCTGACTCCAGTTCTGCCTCTTGACTCCAGTCCTGCACCGCTGACTCCAGTCCTGCCTTGTGACTCCTGTCCTGCACCACTGACTCCAGTCCTGCCTTGTGACTTCAGTCCTGCACCACTGACTCCAGTCCTGCCTCGTGACTCCAGTCCTGCACTGCTGACTCCAGTTCTGCCTCGTGACTCCAGTTCTGCACCGCTGACTCCAATCCTGCTTTGTGACTCCAGTCCTGCTCCGCTGACTGCAGTACTGCCTTGTGACTCCAGTCCGGCTCCGCTGACTCCAGCCCTGCTCTACTGTGTCCAGTCACCGGTTTTAGTTCACCAACTCCTACTCCGGCACCAAGTCTTCCACTCGTGTTCTACATACTTCGTTCTACTTCAGTTCCACAGCCTGTATTACTTCTGTGCACGTCAGTGCCGGATTTTCTACCTTTGTCACCAAAGACTGCCTTACCTCATCACTGTTGTATTTACTGTATGCACCAATTGTATATTAAAGCAGCCAGCTTTCATTTTACATCTGCTCAGCTGTCTTACTCCCTGAAACCCGAAACCGATCCCACTACTCGATTGAACATGACACCTATCTTGCCTAAGAGAAAACTTTCCCCAATACTTTGCTTCTTCTTCCAGAGAACTAATTTGGCAACAAAAAGTAATCTTCAAAATATTGTTTTCCATTTATTTAAAATGTATATTTTGCAATCAAACTTGAATGTTCTCCTTTTATATTTTAGTTAAGAGCCATGGTTTGATTTAGAGTGACTGAAATATCTTCTCACTGAAGTCCAAGCATATTGAGTGGTAACTAGGAACAATTACCATCAGAGACTTTCCTAGAATGTATTTTGTTATGTACAGTACATTTGCCTATAATTATGTTAGAAAGATGAAAGGTGATTTTGCTGCATATACTTTAAATTCTAATGCCCGGAATTTGTACACAAACTAGTTGTTTTTAAATGTATTACAGTTAAAAAATTAGAATAAAGAGGACATAGGACCGTATGAAGAGAAATCTTAAAGCTATGTGATTTATATCACTTCAGAAAAGTAACAAGACAGTGGGGCTGATCCAGAGTCCAGAGATACAAATTTTCATAAAGCAATTTCTAGCACTGAGCATATGCTGTACTAGAGCAAGCTCAGAGAGGCTTATATGAAGGACATAAACACCTTTGTATGACTCTGGGTGCTGAGAGCTAGTGTAAAGACATGTGACCGTGTTCAGAGATCCGTATGATTTAACTGCGCATGCATAGTAACTTTATTTGCGTAAGTTACATAGTATTTATGCACATAAGTGCTTTAGGCACGGACTTGTGAATCGCTCTTTGGTACATACGTACGGAGGGGCGGGGCTGAAATACGTACTTGAAATTTTACATGAAAGTGGGTGGGGGAGGCATTTAAATGAACGCTTAAGGGCGTGGCTATAAAGAATTGCAGGGACGGAAGGCATAAATGCACGTAAGTACACACGTAGAAAACAGAGTGGTCTATGGAGGTGTAAGTCCACGATTGCACGGCCGGGAGAGGGGAGTGTTGTGGGTGTTGCCTTGCTACATGCATGTTAGTAAATAAGGATCTGTGAAGACGGCCCATGATGTTTTAATGAGAATCTGAGTGTACAGATCAGCAGCCATGTTTTTGCTTCTTGCAGATCTGCACCAGTGCAGGGTATGTGTTTAATACATTGTCATTTTTTTAGGTGCTTTTTTTTGTCTTTTAATTCATTAATTGATTTATTAATGAAGATATTAAATTAAACATCACTGTAGTGGGTTATGCTGATTTATGAGCAAGAGGCAACTGGGAATTCAGTTACTGGTGATGAGCCTTCCAGAAAAAGAACCAACGACCCCATAGGGCCGCAGGGCTATAAAAAGCAGGCAGGTGCCTCAATCAGGTGCCTGGCAGTCAGGGGTTAATGGTGGCTGCTAGGAGGGTGGGTTGGATAGAACGGGTGGGTGTGGAGTTACGTTGGGGAAGGGTTAGGTAGTATATAAGTAGGACTGGCAGTGGGGCATTCGGCATTGAGGATTCCCCCTCCCTCCTTTTAATGTATAAGCAGTGGGGGGTCAGCAAATACGGTATGGCGCATGGGGGAATTTATTGGGGGAGCAGGGGTAGTCCGGTCTCATATCAGCACAACCCTTGTTGCAAGGACATCACATCCTAGCGGTTGGGTCCTGTAGGCGACCACCTTCCAGGTGCTGGGGTCGTCTAGTTTCGATGGGTCGAGTGTCTTGCAGGAGGATCATATGGGGGATGCCGAAGTGTAGGTGGATGACCTCTTTGGTAAGAAGGTATTGCTGAACCCTGGCTATTGGGCCACCTAGTTTCCGGTGAAGTTGACCTATTTATAGTCATCATTAGGTTAATCATTGAATTACAATTTGGCCCAATTCAATAAATACCGTGTTCCCTTTTTAAACCCAGCTTTTGGTGTCTGTGTCTTTATTTCATTAAGGTGCGCCTGGCTGCCTGCTGCGTGATGGGGCACTATGTTGTTTACTGTTTAAGGCTTTTGAGCAGAGTCCACTGTTTTTTCTTGGCACAACCTGGGTCATATCTGAAGCTGCGCAATTTAGGTGCCTGTCAAGCGCACAAAGTTATGTAGATAAAGTATGTAGATGTTTAAGGTGAAATTAGTTAGAATTCAGAAAGAGGGCACATGTTTCCTTTCTTGCCCTTGGCACTAAAATTGCTAGATACGTACAGCTCTGGGCACACCATAGAGGTGTGTGGAGAAAGCTCAGAATCAGGCTGTAAGTGCCAATCAAGGCCTTCTATGACAAATGAATTCTTCCCCCGAAAGTCACCACTTAGCATACAATAACATATTGCACACAGCTATCCAGGCACTGAATGTTACTAAATAATTTGGCAGTAGTAACTGTGATTTGTGATCATTTACAACAATTGCGCTTTCACTCGTGTTTGGTGTCATTTCTGGTGTATGCTCTCTGGATGCTTTTAATAAATTTGCTTTATGAATAAAATAAAAGCATGGTGGCTTAGATAGAAGCACTTGTACTTAGTAGTTAACTGACTGCCGACAAAATTAACCTGAGTGCATGTTTTTTCTGAAAGAGCAGCTGAATGTAGACTGAATGCATCTGTCAACAGTCCCCATTGTAGAAAGCAGCGGTGATGCAACTCCTGGGGCCAGATTTACTAAGCTGCGGGTTTGAAAAAGTGGAGCTGTTGCCCATAGCAACCAATCAGATTCTAGATGACATACTCTAGTATGTAATAGTATGTAATAGTTAAATGAGATCTAGAATCGGATTGATTGCTATGGGCAACATCTCCACTTTTCCATACCCACAGCTTAGTAAATCTGGCCCCTGGAGTCATGAAGAGTCATTGGCCAAAAGGTAAGTGTTTTTAGCTAACCCCACCCTTAACCCTTTGCTAACCCTATTCTTCTGTTTCTCGCAGCCTAACCCAAACTTTCCCCTTAAGCCCTATCCCTAACCTTAGTCCACTCCAGCCTGTAGTGATTGGGAATGGGAAAATAGGTTCCCAGTATCCCAGAAATGGGTTCCCAGATTCCTAATAGCAATTTTCTATTTTCAGTCGATCTCAAACAAAGATACAGCTGGTGGTTGTATAATTTTCAACATAGAGCTGGCTGGAGCGGCAACTGTATCCCCATAGCGTGTGTGTGTTTTTGGGGTAGGACTCCAGGGTGGGGATTGATCACATTGATGTGAGTGCTGAGTGTTCCCCTTATAACTCCATGAATGAATGGATATGAAGTCTTACATTATAAAGAATGATAATATGTATCTAAGAACTTTGAACTTTTATGCCAATGACTTTTTATTCCAGCTTTGTATACTAAAGACAAGGATTTCTCATTTGAGCATGAAGAAAGCTGATTTCACCATGAGTGTAAGAATGGATTATTTGTTGTCAGGGTGTTCACATGACATATTTCCTTACCATATGAGGTGGTGATGGGAAATGCCATAACAGTAATTGCTAAAGTTATTGTATTATGAGTATTAATGATCTGGACTATGGGAGATTTTCATTTTTGGGTTTGCAAAAGCTTTTCCCCTGTGGTTCTACATTGCCAACTGTTCATTGTGTTTAGTTTTTCTTTCCCCTGATGAATGTAAATATAAAGGAAGAAATTACAGTTAAATATTGAACATAAAAGTCCATCTTGTTCAAACTGTTGTCAGTCAGATAAAATAGATGTGTTCATCAAGTACATAATAAAGCAAAACCTCATGGGGGATATAATAATTTATCTTCAGTTATCATCATAATAAGAAAAACAAGTCTTTCTAACCCCATTAGATTGGGTTAATCTAATCTGGATCAGTTAATGCAGGAATACCTTCTATGGTAATATATATGGATGCACCACACACAACATAAAATACAAAAGTAAATGTGGCAATATATTAGGTGTCTATATATATAGATATATATATATAGCTATAGCTACCAGTCCTTGGCACTCTCCTAAATCAGGATCCAAATCCAAGTAGTGACCTGGGGTGCCTTCTTACCTTACCTCAATAGGCAGGAGATAAATAGAATACACAGATCAAGCGGCACTCCCAGGATTTGAAAAAGTAATAAAGATTACACAGGAATCAAGTCCAACGTTTCGGTTTATTAACCTTCTTCAGGGACAGAATGTGACAGATATATAGCAATCCAATCCCTATAGCAATATAGCAATGCGTGTGTGTGTGTGTGTGTGTAT
>WWET01001729.1:166302-187534 GCA_011038615.1 Limnodynastes dumerilii | reverse complement strand
CTCATTATTTTTGTGGCTCTGTGTATATATGTGTGTGTGTATATATATATATATATATATATATATATATATATATATATATATAGTGTTTACAGCTCTGTGGTGGGATTCCTCCTGCGTACTTGTGAAGCCAGGCCCCTGGTAAAGCCATTATCACAAAGCCATGTCCTTTTTTACCAGATTTTCCCTTATTTTGGCTTTTTTTCAGCAAAATCCCCAAAAATAAATAAACTTTTCTAATAAATTTCACAACACAAAATATAACTTTTATTGAAGAACTCTACAACCAATCAAACTGAAGCATTTCTTTTTAAATGATAATATATAGTATGGTATCTAGGGACTGGATCCTGACCCGTCAGTCCGCACGGAAGAGGAGAGGGAACTCCCCTATCACTCCCCTCTCTCATGTGGACTTTAGGTTACTTACACTGCCATAAGGCAGCCTTAAGTCTCTTGTTTGGATCAGCGGACTTTTAAATTAAACCAGTTATGTATTAGTTCTTTGATAGGGTTGTTCACAAGTTATTTCTACAGAAGGGGTGTTAAAGTAGTAATGAACTGTGATTATTACTTGATAGTGTGAAGAAGAAGAAATGAAAAAATATTGAATAAATGTGGAAAATGTGTTTTAATTATCATACAAAATCTTGCATGGTTGCATGGTTTCTTAGTTCTAACCAAGGGCAGATTGGCCATAGGACTTACAGGGAATTTTCCCGGTAGGCCGGTAGCCTCTGGAGGCCACTCAGCAGCTCCTTTTTTATTTGAAGAAACCTAGGATGTTGACTGTGATGGGTGATGGTCACTTAAATGATGTCTGTATAGAATGGAGATCATTAGGATGTTGTATGTATTGAGTGGTGATCACTAGGATGCTCAATGTATTGGCTGGTGATCACTAGAATGCTGTATGTTTCAGGTGGTGGTCACTTGGGTGGCAGTGACTACTTGTCACTATAAATCTCTTTATTGGTATATGAAATACTTGTCAGTAGGTTCTCTATTCTGTAATACAGTTTAAATATTTTTTGGACCCCACCAATAGTTGATCCCACCCACACGTTCCAGGGCCACTTTATGTTCCCAATTTGCCCCTGGTTGTATCACAAAATAATGATCACATTTTTGTGTGATCTTGCTGTGTGATTTTGTAAAATAAAAGACAAATTACAGAATGCTTATTAAAATCCATATACACTTTACAAGTACTAGACCCTGTGACAGCACAGGGATGTCACAACCTCTCGTATGGAGTTACATACAAGTTACATACGTTCAGACTTACAATGAGTGTGCCACGTGCATGTGCAGTGCATTCCCACAGCCAGACTTATGCATGCCACATGCATAAATTAAGTCTGGATCAGGCCCATTTTCCCCTTTCCTTCTATCTCATGTCCCATAGCAGAATCGTTATCACAGGCAGTTGCAAGAGGGAAGTAACAGAGCTGGATATTAAATTAAATTAATTAGGTATTTCAAAACAACATCCCAAGCTCACTATCACATGGATTAAATGATCAGTCAATTGCATATAGAGCCCTTGATTTTGATTTTAGTACAATTAAGGAAGAATACAGGGCTTTAATATGGGGGTATATACTCACTATACCCCTTAATATAGATTGTTATCTTTCCTCAATTGCTTTAAAAATACCCCTCATAATAAGTCTTTATATTCCCCCTATGAAAGTAAAATAATATGCTTTCATCATTTCAGAAAATGATTGTGAGGCATCTGTGTGGCATTCAGTAGTTAACATTTAAGGAGTACAGATATTTGTGTTTGTTTTCCAGAAGAACATTTATTCAAGTTTGTGTTGTTATAAGATTAGTAAGTTGTGTGCTGAGTTTTTATTTTAGGAACTATAAGTATAGTGAACATTTAAAATGATGTTTTAATGCTGTTTGTTTTAAAAGCTGTGTGTTTGCACTGGCTGTGCTGTGACACTTATTGACTAAATATTTCATTATTGGGCTCTATATGATCTATTGCCTTACTATATGGGGAAACAGAGCATGTGGTATGAGCAGAGAGAAAACACAGGTAGAAAGGTTTACAAGCCTAGAAAGAGACAGAAACAAAGGGAGGGAGCAATAGCATACCCTTCAACTGTACCTATTTAGAAGACACAGTATCATTTTTAATGGTCTGTACCAGCTAAAAGGGCTCCTGTACCAGCTTCTGACACAGCAGTTCCCATGCCCCTTATACTCACCTTCCAGTCCTGCAGCATCTGATCACAATAGCAGAGTGTCAGGGACAGACTCCTGCATCTCTGGTAAAGTGACAGGACCCTCTCCTGTGAGTTCTTAGCGTATATGATAAGATGTAAGATTTGCAAATATAGATACATCAAATTATAGCAGATACCAGCCACGTCCCCTTCACAGACACGCACCTTAGGTGTACGAATTTTCCATAGAAAATGGTGGAGCGTATGCAATGGCAATACCAAGGGCTTATAGTAGATACACCTGGGGCCCCCTCCCCCAATCTTGCACTTGCACAATTTTCAATAAATTTGTCCTGAATCCTAATGCAACAACAAATTATATCACATTGAATCACACATCAGAGAGCCATCTACAAAGAAAGAGTTTCCAGGACATCAGAGAGCACAGTTTATAACAGGGTTGCCAACTCTTCCAGAATATCCGGGAGACTCCTAAAATTTGGCCAGTTCTCCTGGAATCCCGGGAGAGCCGACAAATCTCCCACAAGTCCCGACCCCCTGTCAATCTCTATTGTAATCCATAAAATTACTACAGATGGGCGGGATTTGATTACATCATCAATCCCTGCCCATCCCCTGAAACACTAGGGATTAGACAACCCTTGTTTATAATGTAAACATGCTGTGTACTATTACAATATTATGAAATTCATATTTAAACGGGAGGTCATTTATTCTATCATTTGTCATGGGATTATGTAAAGGCTACTGTGCTCTTCAGCAATGTAAATCTCTAAGGACAGGGGCATGTAATCCCCACCCTAACCTTGTGATAAAGGATTAGGTAAAATAGGTAATAGGTAAAAGCCGGTATCCGGCTGACGGATATAATCTGGAACCGGTTAGTTGGCTATGTCAAATCCCTTATGCAGCTGATAACAACCATTGTTACCCGCTGCATATAACATTAAACACAGACATTAGCATAAGTGTTCTTATCAGCTAAGTGTGGAACTGGGGCTTGGTAAAACCTGGGGATACTGCGATGATCAGCTGTATGGGAGAAAAGTATAAATAAATAATGTATGTAGATATATATATATATATATATACATGCTGCCTACTCATCCCATCTTAGCCCTGGATTTATTATGGATGCAATGAGGGTTAGGAAATCTGGACTATTCCCAAATCTGATCTCTGGAAGGTAATCTCTGAGACATTGATTAATCCTCTATTTAATGGAGTAAATTGCTGCCCTGCCCTTATACTTGGACATGTATCAGATCTATCGTTGTATCTAATCTACATTCAGTAAATGGCAAATAAGTTTTGGAACATAATCAAAGCTTTGTTGTATCCGGCTCCCATGATGCACTGCAGCCAGAATAAAGGTTTCTCCCATCCCTGTTACAGATAACGGTAGACCGGTGTATACAGTGTATGAGGTAAAAGGCCACAGAACCATCATGTATTACACAATCATTACACGTTAGGTAAACACATTCTGGTCACGTGATTCAGAGAGGTTGCATAATAATGCACACTGACCCACACACTCATATATATATATATATATATATATATATATATATAATATATGTGTTCCACATGAATGATCTAATGTCTCTACGTATCCAGTGGTTGATTTTTTTTTGAATCGTCCCCCACATTGCGATTATTCACATCTTAAGACGATTATTGTTTTTTCAGGCTGATTACTGTACAATGTATGGCAAGAACACATAAGACCGCACATATTGCTTAGACCCAATAATTGTATTGCTCAAATCTCAACTATCCATGTAAGCATCATATAAGGTGTTTCCAGCTTCCCACAATGCACACAACAGGGTGTTAGCTGGTTACACACACACACACACACACACACCCACACCAATTCCTATCCAATCCAACCTCTGACTGTCCATTTGGTCATACATTAAGGGGCTGATTCAGAGTTTCACTTACACCTTTTTTTTTTTTTTGTTAATGGCAGTGTTGCTGGACATTCTCTATCTTGTGTGTATGTTACAGATAGAATGGTGTAGTGTGTTACTGGTAATGGCAGTGTTGCTGGACATTCTCTATCCTGTGTGTATGTTACAGATAGAATGGTATAGTGTGTTACTGGTAATGGCAGTGTTGCTGGACATTCTCTATCCTGTGTGTATGTTACAGATAGAATGGTATAGTGTGTTACTGGTAATGGCAGTGTTGCTGGACATTCTCTATCCTGTGTGTATGTTACAGATAGAATGGTATAGTGTGTTACTGGTAATGGCAGTGTTGCTGGACATTCTCTATCCTGTGTGTATGTTACAGATAGAATGGTATAGTGTGTTACTGGTAATGGCAGTGTTGCTGGACATTCTCTATCCTGTGTGTATGTTACAGATAGAATGGTATAGTGTGTTACTGGTAATGGCAGTGTTGCTGGACATTCTCTATCCTGTGTGTATGTTACAGATAGAATGGTATAGTGTGTTACTGGTAATGGCAGTGTTGCTGGACATTCTCTATCCTGTGTGTATGTTACAGATAGAATGGTATAGTGTGTTACTGGTAATGGCAGTGTTGCTGGACATTCTCTATCCTGTGTGTATGTTACAGATAGAATGGTATAGTGTGTTACTGGTAATGGCAGTGTTGCTGGACATTCTCTACCCTGTGTGTATGTTACAGATAGAATAGTATAGACTGTTACTGGTAATGGCAGTGTTGCTGGGGCATTTCCTTTCCTGTGTTTCTGTTGCTAGCAGATTACCCCGACCTTTCATGCGCCTGTTTGCATTAACCTATAAATTGATCTTCCATTTTGTGTATTTAAAGGACTCATTAAGGACTAATGAAAAGAAAGAGTAAATAAAAGGTCAGAGCTCTAATAAAAGCAAAACAAGAAAAAAATACATTTTTTTGTACAAAAATTACCACAAAAAATGTAAAAAGAAAAAAAAGTTAAAAAAGAACCTAATGCCATTGAATATGAGTCCGATATAGAGTGTTATCCTGGATGGGGATAAGCAGCAGTTCCTATTATAGTTCAATGGACAGCATTACAAATCCAATCAATCTGCCATTATATAGCAGACACATACATATACATTTATAGTTATGGACACCTTTTGCATATTATGGAACAGATGGATAAGTGTTCCAGTAGCTAGAATTTCGTGATGCATTTGGACACTGATTCTGGGTTGCTGGAACAAGTGGGTAGCTGCCACTTTGTGGCACATTTGGACATCTATTCCTAGTGCTGGAATGCGTGGTTATGCGACTCAGATCCCTGATCTAGTAGCTTGAATGGGGTCCTTATTCATTCAGAAGCCTATTCTGGGTAGTAGAAGGGGTGGTTAAGTGACTTAGGTCCTCATTCTGGCAGCTGGAACGGGTTTCTGATGTATTTGTACACGTATTCCAGGTTCTGGAGCGGGTGGTTAAGCAACATAGGTTCCTGTTCTGGAAGCTGGAAACTCAATCTGGTTGCTGAAATGGGTCTCAGGCCACCATTCCGGCAACTGTAATAGTATCCTGATGCATTCAAACACCTATTCCGAGTGCTGGAAATTATGGGTAAGTCACTCAGATTCCCATGCCGGCAGTTGGACAAGGTTTCTGACACATTCAGACACCTATTTTGTATACTGGAACATAGGAGTAATACCCTATTTGGGGTGCTGGCTCAATTGCTTAAGTGTAAGCCCCGTTACAGCAGTTTAAATAGGACACTGAAGCATCAGACACCTATTCTGAGTGCTGGAACGTGTGGTTAAGTAATTTAGATCCCTGTTCTATTAACTGGAACAGGGTCATGACGCGTTCAGACACCTTTTCTTGGTGCTGGAAAGAGGGGGTTAAGTGGCTTAAATCCGTGTTTCAGCAGCTGGAATGGGTTTCTGACACATTTGTGCACATATTTCAGGTGCTGGAAAAAGTGGTTAAGTGACTTAGATCCCAGATCTAGTTTATCAATAAAAAATTTAAATCTGCAGATTGTCATCTCTTTGTTCAACAGCTTCAGACAATGCTGAGTCTCCACCATCCCATTATTAATGATAACTAACCTGCAGAAACTGTTATGCAAAGAACTGAAAGCTACAAACACTAGGTGGCGCTGCTGGAGCAGGACTCATTCCGGCAATTCCGGGTCCAATGTGGTTCCAGCTTTCACCCATACTTGTGCTTTATCTTGTGCATAGCTTATTATGAATGTAATAAATGGTAACACTGTAACATCAGCAGTACTCAAAGACAATGTGAACTGAGCCAACATACATATATATCATCCATATTAATCACAAAATCACAAACATTAAATGTCACATTTACTTATAAAGAAAACTATGGTCTGATTAACAGAGACTATTGCATGTACAGGAGATGTTCACAGTAGTTGCACCTTGTAAAGAATCACTACATACAATGATATGTCATCTCAGCAGTAGTACTAACATCCACAGACCATTATTCAAATATTCCCAGTGTTTTCTTGTTATTAATTTGCCATTCATCATGAAATGATCTGATGTGAGTTCAAATCTTAGGTTGATATACATCAATATAGGGCTCACTGAACCTTTATGACCACAGTAAAACAAACTATACAGTTTCTAAAAAATAAACCATAACAGAAAATAAACACAGGAGTTAACAATATACACTAGCTGACTACACAGTTCCATATTTCATATATTTGTCCTTTGTGTTATATCCAAAGCTTTCTATTAAATGAAAGTTGACTCAAGTGATTTAGAAACTGGAAATCCGATTACAGCAAATTGTCTTATCACTGGAAAGTCCTATAGACTACAATGCAACTGTGTAATGTATAATATGATGAAATATTTTAATGTTTTAGGCTGATGTTATTATAAAAGTAGCTGTTAAAAAAAAAACATTTCACCAGATGAGGCACACAGATGTGACAGGTGTGTTTGCAGCTTTATCTTACATACACTCTTTGTAGTCCAGGTAAAAACAAAAAAGTTGTTTGGTTCAAATGTATTTCAAACTGCTTTAGATCCTGTCCTGTCTGACTGCAGTGATGTGAGCATACTCCAATACAATCGTGGCTGCTGGGCAAGGTTCAGCTGAACCTGTTATAGTGTTTAATATTCATGATATTGTGAATTAAAACGAATTATAGTGGACATCTGATCTTCTCCCCCCTTTACATACAGCTCTCACATTGGGCACTGGTGCCAGTGGGTGCCACCGACTGTAGGAAAGAGACTGATCGGTGTAAGACAGAGGCTGTCTCCATCTCCGAGGTGGTGGTACTAGAGCGTTCCCTCCTAGGAGTTGTGGTGGAAGATGGGACCTGCTGCCTGGTGCCTCTGAGCTTCTGAAGACAGCAGGAGAAACACAGCTGCTTCTCCAGTCTCCTGAGAAATACATTATTGGTCTTGAAGAAGATATAGACATAGGGGTTCACCGCACTGTTGGTTACCACGAAGATGCCCAACACTGCCATGACCTCCTCATCCAGCCCAGTGATGGTGCCAAACGCTATCTTCATCTCTACCACGAAGTAAGGCAGCCCGCAGACAATGAAGAGGGTGATGATGACCAGGGTCATCTTCAGCGTCTTTATCTTGGCCCTAGGGATGCAGCTGTTGGTGGCCACAAGTTTCAGGGGTCTCCTAGTCACCGGGAGGAGCTCACTCGCCCCGTTCAGGTGCTTCAGGCTGTTGGAGGTATAACACTTTCTCCAGATAATCCAGAGGATGCGGCTGTAGGCTCCAGCTAAGATACAGAAAGGCAAGAAGAAGACAGTGACCGAGCTGTATATGATATACACCTGGAAGTGCCACCTGGGCAGCTGCCCAAAGACATTGCGACACCTGCTACCTTCTTTAGTGTGCACAGCTTTAAAGACAAAGCCCTGCGGGACAGAGAGAAGGAAAGCCAAGAGCCATCCCAGGAGTGCCAAGTATGGGGTGGGCAAAGGGGTGCTCAGCGGGTGCATGATAACATGGTGCCTCTCCAAGGCAATTATTGCGATTATATGGGATGAAGCAATGAGTCCAGAAACCTGGAACACCTTAAAGATCCGACAGGACACGTCTCCAGCCAGCCACTCGTCCTCCAGAAGCTCCCACACGATCTGGGACAACAGAGTCATCACCGACACGTAGAGGTCGGCCAGTGCCAGCTGTGCGATCAGAAAGTTGATCTTCCGCTTCTTATCCTTCCCCATGAAGATCTTGTATAGGACAGAAGAGTTCCCCACAAGCGCCAGGGTGAAGATGATGCTCATTGTGATGATCCGGATTTGCCTATTATACCCTGGTGGCTCTCCCACATGGCTCTGCTCAGAGGAGGACACATTGTTGCCTGGGGACATCTGGCTGTCACCCTGGGATATGTTACTGTCCCGGGTAAAGCTCCCATACAGGAATAATTCATCCATGTCACTGATGTCTCCTGTGTCTCAGAGGCTGCTGTTCAGAGCTGCTGTGGTGCTGAAATCTCCAGGCTTAATGCAACCAATGTACAGGTCACAATCACTTATGTAACAATTCATACAGAGGGAGCCTTATATTTATATGTCACCCTGTCATCTGACGCTGGTAGGGACATGCCCCTCATTCATAATGAATGTGCTGGGTCACATCAATCGGAGCTTGGCAGTCCTGAAATCCTTTTCATCTCCCTTTTACATGAAACTCTTATCTTTTCTTTCAGATTTTACTGATTTCGATCTAATACAGTTACTTTAAAGCAGATTTTGGCAACCTATTGCATATAAACTGGTGTGTTACTACAGGACAAGTACCAAAGAGTCGTTTGCAAGCACAAAATAGCAGAGCATGCTAGTACTTGTAGTTCTACAAAAGATGGGATGCAATAGATTACATACATTTTCTTAATGAGTTTACAATATTTTCTTAGTAAGATAACAATAACATAATAATACTTTATTAGTCTTTTTCATTAGTGGCTCCAAGTCCATTGCTCTGTAACATATTAACACACGGGAAACCCAAAAATAATTTCCAATTCCTATTACTGTTGATAGATAGTAGTCCACTGTCATAGATAATTTCATAATGTGACATGTTTTTTTTTCTAAATTGCAGAATGATTTTTAATGATCAAAATATACTATTCCAGACTTACATCAGTTCATTGTTACAGAAGTGAAATTGCTGCTCTTTTGAACAGCCTATAACAGTTTATTGAGACCTGACGTGTAAAGCCAGGCACATACTACATAAAATTATATCAGGTGCGATATATGTAACCAGCTTACTAACAACTGAAAGTCCCGATCTATGTGTAAAAATGTTGCATAGGGCTGGATCCAGACTGAAGTAAGTGCTAGAAATTAGTTACTCCTGGGCTAGACCATGGTGATTGCAGGGGAGTCATATTTTATCTGTTACAAACAGTATTAGAGTTGAGAGGTGATGTTTCCTATCCCAAGTCTAAATAACAGTGTGATAGTAAAGCTGGTCAGTATCTGTGTGCAGTAAGCAATTCAAAGATATATCCCTGCATGCAAAGAATACAATTAACATGACTCCCCCTGAAATCAACATGGTTTAGCCCACAAGTAACTCATTTCAAGCACTTGCTTCATCTGGATCCAGCCCATTGTTACTACAATACAAGTGTGGACCATCATTTTTTACCTGATCTTTAACCTGGACCTGGGGCTTTAACAATTTATTAAAGCTTCTAAGCCTTTTGGAGCATTTTAAATATCACTATATTGCTTTGCTCATAGAGAATTCTTGGGGCAGCAGTAAATAGTGATAAAGTGCCTCAATACTTTACTTTGCACTAGTTCTGGGTAACTGTAATTTCACTGTACTTAAGAAAGGGGACCTTTGATCATATTAATTTGGTCTCCAACAAATTACATTGCATCAGTGCTACGCACTAATCCCAGCTACTCCTTTGATCCCTTGCTGGTATATAACAATCTGCTATCACTGCATTCATCTGCCTTTATATAGTACTCATTATATTCTACTTTCATACAGCACTTTACAAATAATGCTTTTATCATATAGGTTTTCTTGCTATGCTCATACATGATAATTGTACAGCAATGAGATACCTGATGCATGAAAACAACCATGATATATTATATCATAACTTACGCATTCGTTGTTATATGTAAAATGCTTGCCTTACACCTTCAATGAAGACAGCTGTTGGTTTCAAGTAACATAAGATCACTCTTTAAATTAAGATCTCTTGATGACTACAAAGTCCATTGTAGTGTGTATGTTGGGCCACCCTGCTTTGTGTGTCCATTATGGTCAGGCATGTTATGAGTGAACCATGAGCTGTCTGACCTTGCTTTATAACATTATACCTAATTGCACAATACACTTTTACCAAGCAAGGGGGAAATGTCTGTTGTGGAAACTGAGGGCCAGATCCAAACCCCCACATGTTCTCTGAACGAGAGAGAGAGGGGAGTGCATGCCCCCTGTCACTCCCCTCTCTCGTGCGATGCCATAAGCCTGCCTTAAAGTGCTCGCGCAGATCAGCGGTCCATACAACTGCTTTCAAACACACAAGTGTTGGAGTCCCCTCCCACACTGTAAATGTTGCATGCTTCCCCCCGCCTGCTTTAGCGGGCGGAGGAGAAGCACCGCCCATTTGTACGCAAATGGGACGTATGGAACTATAGTTCCGCATGATTTTTGCTATGCTAGGGTGACAATCGTAACTCTAAAGTAACATCTGGAGGGCGCATGTGCCCCCCAGGCAAAACAGGCCACTTACGCAACTTGCGTGCGTGAGTGACCTGTCAGGCACAAGTCTGGAAACGGCCCTGAGTGTGTTCTTGAGGGTATTCTGTCCACAAGGCACTTTTCTAGGCATTGTTGTCTTGTAAAGTATCTGCTCAGATCATTAGATATACCATAGATTATTTTGGAGAGCTGTTGTAAAACATGGCTACTATCTGCTAATGACCTGGTGCCTCTAAGCTGTTTTCTCTTGCAGTTTTCATTGTCTGTTGATAAGATCAAGCTGAGCTCTGTTTCACAAGTCCACTGCCTAGGAGTTGTTTTAGACATTACCCTCTCTATTAAACCACACATTTAAGAAATATGCAAACTTTTTACTCTTTCACCTTTCAAATAACTCCGTTATCTTCACCTTTATGACTAGAAATACTAGCCTTCCACACATCTCAATATTCCAGAGTTTAGATTGTAAATCTTTGTATAGCTACAGTCACTGGGCCGGATTAACACTTTAGTGTGAAATCCGTGCGTGCGGTTTAGCAATATGCTGCATTTAAGGGTCCTGTTCCCGCGTGCGTATTTTCCCTCTTTAGTAGGAAAAATACGGACAGACATTGCCTAACCCTCCTTCCCTGCCTAATCTAAATGCCTCCCCTCACTCACTTCTCCTAACGTCTCACGGAGGCTGCAGTGGTACACCCCCTTTTACTGCATTTAGTCAATCTACACACCTATAGCTATGTAGATTGTGTAGTCAACAGGGGCCACTCTTACACCTGGAAGAAATGAATAAGGGCAGAAATTGCGCTAATTAAACCAAGCCTCCACACCCAGGGATTCACCAAAAAATCCCAATAAATACAAAATGGAAATAAATCATTTGGAAAAGGGGGCTAGCGCCACTGGGACCCTTCCACAATGTTGGCAGTATCACTAAAACAACTCTTATACAATAAAAAGATAATAATGATAATAATAATAATATAATAAAATATACTATTAAAAAAGCACAATAGGGGATCCTGATGATTGAGGAATATCCATGTTCTTATGCTCAAATAGACATGAAAATAGATAGAGAAAAACAATTTATTAATACATATAAGGATAAAAACAACAAATAAAACAGACTGGAAGTCAATACCCCTAGTCCACTAAGGCTTCAGCGTGAGGGAAGCAGATCCTAATAATGAAAAACGGGTCCCGGGATGTGCAGGCTGCTTGCTCGTCGGCTGGTTCCTTGGTCTGTAGGGGATGTCGTCACTTCTGTGCTGCTCATGACGCTGGTCATATGATACTATCTATTTTCATGTCTATTTGAGCATAAGAACATGGATATTCCTCAATCATCAGGATCCTCTATTGGACTTTTTTAATAGTATATTTTATTATATTATTATTATCATCTTTTTATTGTATAATAGAGTTGTTTTAGTGATACTGCCAACATTGCGGAAGTGTCCCAGTGGCACTAGCCCCCTATCCCCAATTATTTCTTTCCACTCTTACAACTGTTGTTAAATGAGATACCAAACACGAGAATAGTGGGCTCATGTTCCTATAGTAGTCCTCAGCCTTTTTCCCCCTGCCCGCCAATGAAAATTTGGTTTCTACACCCCTGGTGTTACTTTTACACTCACCTTTCGTAGCACTGTGTTTGGTGCTCCAGGGATCGATTGCTTATGCCTCATCGAGGCATAAGCAATCAATATCCCAGCAGTTCGAAACTGGCTTGGAGAAATCAGCCCTATTGAAATAGGGCCATTCTCTACAGGGACCCACACCGGTCTTTGATATTGTTAAAGCTCATCTTACTAACTCTGGTCTTACTAATTCTTCTCACCCTTTCTCAGACCATCACCATATCACTTTTCCCCACTACCTCTACGTCTTTGCTGTCTGACTCTTTTAAACCTTCGTTCCATAGAATTTGATGGCAGATATAACCACTTGGTCCATCTAGTCTGCCCTTATCGCCCACCCACCACCCTTCCTGTGAAGCAACCCTTCCTCAAACTTCCCCCAAACCACCATCCTTTAGTTATTATACAGAGAACACTTGTCACTCACACCGCCTGGAGCCATAGGGCCTGATCCAGAACTACGCATCGGAGTGAATTTACGCGTGGCGGAGACGTAAATTCGCAGTTTAGAACGCACTGCGCATGCGCACCATAGAAAATACGCACATTCACGTAGCGTAATTGTGAACGTATGGGCCATTCACGTATGTGTCACGTAAATACTTACGTGTGGGCGTGCCTAATTTACGTTCATCCAAAATATGTCTGAATTACGTGAAGTAGGCGGGGGGTAGTATTTAAAGTGTACAGTATGGGTGTGCTAAGCTGCGCACGTTCACGTAGTCTATACGTCCGTTAGCAGACGTACGCAGTTACGTGTGAAAAAGTTAAGGTAGGGTTTGAGCAGCGTATCTTGACAAAATACGTCCGTGCAAGGGGTGTGCCGAGGGGAGTGTAGCGAACTTACGTGCACGAAAATACGCTCCGCGAATAAACGTACGGCACACGTAGTTCTGGATCTACCCCATATTCCTTACATCACACATACTCTAGGGCTAATTTTGTTATCACCCAATTAACCTACCAGCATGTCTTTGGCATGTGGTAAGAAACTGGAGCATCCGAAGGAAACCCATGCAGACAAGGGGAGAACATGTGGATGATACACAAATTTACCTATCCACTCCTGATCTTTCACCAACTGTGCTGGCCTCTGTAAGTCCTTCTGCTATTTCATCTTGGATGTCCTCCCGCCATCTCAAACTTAATCTATCAAAAACAGAACTAATAAACTTTGTACCTGCCAGTAAAAGCTACCAACCGGTCTCTCTTTGTGGACAACACTGAAATAATCCTTACTCATAAAGCTTGATGCTTAGATATCACCCTTGGCTTTGTTACCAACATACAAACCGTTTCTAAATCCTGTTACATGCATCTATAAAACATTTCCAGAATATCTAAAATATCTCACACAAGGACTGCAAAAACTCTCTTTCATGCACTTATTATCTCCCACATTATAAATTACCCCCTACAGTCTATATTAGACTGATTTTTCTTGCAAAAACGCTCTTCTAGAGCTAAATTACTCTGTCAGTCTCTACATTAGTTGCCTGTATTTTACTGAATCAAAAACAAAATCCCTTTGTTAACCTACAAAGCCATCAATAAGACTACACCTGCATACATATTGTCACTCATCTCAAGATATAACCCAGCTCGCTCTCTCAGATCAGGACATACAGTTCTCATCAACACTTCTCAAACAAATGCTCTGACTCCCTATTATAGTACTTCTCCTGGGCTGTATTCACTTTTGGGAATAACTTTCCTCACCCAATAGAATAGGTGTGGGTCCCCAGAAAGAACGGCCTTATTTTGATAGGACTGTTTAACTGGCTCAGATTTCGATTGCTTATGCCTCAATGAGGCATAGCAATCGATCCAAGGAGCACCGTGTCCAAAAGGTTAGTCTAAAAACTACCCCAACCCTTCTCCTAATTATAACCCTAACCCTTCCCTTCCATTACACTAACCTTCCCTTCCCCACAGCCTAACCCTCCATCTCCCACAGCCTGACCCTAACCCTCCATCTCCTGCAGCCTGACCCTAACCCTCCCTTCCCAGCAGTCTGACCCTAACCCTGGAGAGGTTGCTCACCATTCCTGTGGTGTGGGTCCTGCGGTATTGGCGGCGGCGGTTGTGTTTCCGAAAAGGAATGGGTGATTATGCCGATCGGCATACTTACCCATTCTGAAAAAAAAATTCTACAATGAAGGGGTATTCGAAATAGGGACATACGAAAAGGAACTTTTCAGAAATCCCTCATTCTATGCGGGTAATGCAACGCATTAGAACTATCCTCTACACTCACTCACCTCTTCAGATAAACTCTCCAAATTCCTCCTCCTCCTTTTTAACATCTGTATGGCCTATTTACAACTACTTTTCTGCATTCTATTGTGAAAGTTTATATACTGTGCATTCGCAGTACCAATACAGAGCTGACTTACATATGTTAAATCAGATAATTTTCTTAATTCTGGATCCGGCCCGCTGAATTTACAGGGAATATTTATGGATTCCACTTTTGTTAATTACACATTTTTAAATCACACAAACAATATAGTATAATATTGGTATATGATGGGTCAGAGCAGTGCTCGAAGTGGGCCGGTATACGGCAGTATGGAATACTGGCACTTCTTGCACTGACTGTGAGACAGCTCTGAGTAAAAATACAGCTGCTTATAGAATTGTAAGATTCCCGCCCGTTGACAGAGCTGGCTGTGCTGTGCTGTGCACATCCGCAGCTTTGGGTAATAGACGCAAGCATGACCTAAGGTCACATGAGCGTCTTTAAACTGCGTAGCGCGCCGCGGAGGAGAGAGTCGGAAGACACAGGAAAAGGTACGTTTATTGGTTGGTTTAAAAAGTAGTTTAGGAATGGGGATTTGTAATGGGGGATTGGGAAGCTGGACTGGAAAAGGGCAATAGGGCTAAATGGACACACAGAGGGGCAATAATTCTTGCTGGACACAAAATGAGAAGCAATAAGGCTAGATGGAAACAATTAAGGTGGGAAGCAATAAGGCTGGCTGAACACAGGAGAGGCAATAAAGCTTGATGGACACTTATTAAGATGGGGCTATAAGGCTGAGTGGACACATAGGGGGCAATAAGACTTGGTAAAGTGATGGAGGGAGCAATAAGGCTGACTGCACACAAAGTGGGGGGGTAATAGGGCTCTCTGGACACAAGAGGGGCAATAAGGCTGGGCAAACTGAAGGGGGGACAAAGTCTGGACACAGGGGGCACAATATGGCTGGGTGGTCACTCATAAAGAGGGCCTATATGTTTTCAGAGAGCAACAGGTGACATACACTGTATATCACCTGTTGCTCTCTGATAACAGGACACAAATAAAGAGGGGGGAATAAAGCTGGCTGGATACAGAAGGAGGGGGCAATAAGGCTGGCTGATCACAAATAAAGAGGGGGGCAATACCACTGACTGGACCCAGGAGTAGGAGCAGTAAGGCTGGGTGGACACAGAGGGGGCAATAAGACTGGGTAAAGTGAAGGAGGGGGCAATAAGGCTGACTTCACACAATGTGGGAGGTAATAAGGCTATCTGGACACAAGAGGGGCAATAAGGCTGGGAAAACTGAAGGGGGGGAAAGTCTGGACACAGGAGGGACAATATGGTTGGGTGGTCACTCATAAAGAGGGTCTATAAGACTGACTGAACATAGAGAGGGGGCAATAAATGGAGGAGACAATAACGCTGACTGGACACAAATAAAGAGGGGGCAATAAAGCTGGCTGGGCACACAAAAGGAGGGGCAATAAGGCTGACTGGACACAGAAGGAAGGGGCAATAAAGCTGGTTGGAAACACAGAAGGCTCCCTGCAATAAGGCTGCCTAGGCACATAAAAGGAGGGGTAATAAGGTTGGATGGACAAACAGAAGGAGGGTATCACAAAACGCTGCAGCAAGTGCTGCACTTACCCAGTGCACAGTGACAGTTTCCACACTCACCATCACTGCAGTCTTGGCATCCCACGTTTCATGGGTGGGGCCATCTTGAATTCCATCACATGCTCTGCAGCACCAATGAGGAGTCGCCAGTTAAGTCCTCCAGCCAATCTGAGGGTAAGACGCCCTATTTAAACTGTGTTCACTCTCTCCTCTGTGCCAGAACAACTTGTTCTACCAAGGTGCCTGGTTCTCCTGTGTTGCTGGTATCCTGATTCTGCCTGATCCATTGCCTGGTCTGGTCCTGGTCCTGCCTGATCCATTGCCTGGTCTGGTCCTGGTCCTGCCTGATCCATTGCCTGGTCTGATCCTGGTCCTGCCTGATCCATTGCCTGGTCTGATCCTGGTCCTGTCTGCAACTCCAGTGGTTCAATTTCCATACGTCATCTGGCCTTGTTGGACTCAAACCCACGTGGTTCAGTTGCCACACGTCATCTGGCCCTGTTGGACTCCAACCCACGTGGTTCAGCTGCCACACGTCATCTGGCTCTGTCGGACAGTTATCCTCCAGACCTCTCTGTTCATTCTCTCCATACCAAGACTTTTGTACTGTGTATTGTCTTCATTATTTGTTTATGAGCAAGCAACTCATTAAACGTGCCAATTTCTCCTACCAGTCTGCTCAGTCATCTTTGCTCCTGGAACCCGTGACAGGTTCACCCATTCTTGAAACCGTGACAGAGGGGACAATAAGGCTGACTGGACACTCATAAAGAGGGAGGCAATAAGGCTGGCTAGACACAGAAGGAGGGGCAATAAGGCTGGGTGGACACGCATAAAGATGGGGCTATAAGACGGGCTGGCCACAAAAAAGGAGGGGCAATAAGGCTGACTGGACACAAGGAAGGGACAATAAGGCTGGTTGGAAACACAGAAGGAAGGTGCAATAAGGCTGGCTGGGCACATAAAAGAAGGGGTAATAAGGTTGGATGGACAAACAGAAGGAGGGGACAATAAGGCTCACTGGAAACAAATAAAGAGGGGTGCCATATGGTTGACTGGACACAGGAGTAGGGGCAATTAGGCTGGGTGGACACACATAAGGAAAGGGCTATAAGACTGGCTAGACAAAAATGAGGGGGCAATGAGACTGTTTGGACAAACAAGGTGAGGAAAACAAGGTTGACTGTACACAAATAAAGAGGGGGCAATAAGGATGGCTGGACACAGAAGGCAATAAGGCTGACTGGACACAAGTAAAGAGGGGGGCAATAAGGCTGGCTGGACACAGAAGGAGGGGCAATAAGGGTGACTGGGCACTCATAAAGAGGGAGTTAATAAGGCTGGCTGGACACAGAAGGAGTGGCAATAAGGCTGGGTGGACACTCATAAAGAGAGGGCTATAAGACGGGCTGGCCACAAAAAAGGAGGAGACAATAAGGCTGGCTGGGCACACAAAAGGAGGGGCAATAAAGTTGGTTGGACTCGTCCGCCCCTAGAAATGGCCTTGTGGGGGAGCTATCATTGTTTTTCCCTAGTGGTAACCATATCATTTAATTAAACATGAAGCGTTCAGTGTAGAAATCATGACCCACATGACATGTACACAATGTGATTTCTTATTGTTTGCCAAACTCAAGACACATCTGGTGCTGAACTTTCCATACCCCCACTTCTAAATTTCCACTTTGAGCACTGGGTCAGAGTATTGTCACACTGATGCTGTAAGTACAATAATTATTTAGATACATTATAGTTGCCAAAATAGTTACAAACATTTAAATGGTATCTACATATTGGTCTCTAATGTCTGTAAATGTGTAGTTTTAGTTTTGTGTACGTTGTTTTAAGAATTGAGCTACTACACATGCGTAGTAGCTTATTTACGCTATCTACGTACCATTTACATAATATACGTACAGAAATGGTATGTAGATAGCCTAAATAAGCTACTACACATGTGTTGTAGCTCAATTCTTAAAACAACATACGTAAGACGAAAACCTACGTAACTGTAAATCCGGACCCATCCTTTGTAATAGTGTTGTTGTTTTTTAGAAATGCAAGTAAATGGTGTAAGCAAAGATATTTATCTATGGTTCTTTCATACTATTTCAGACAACATTTACTATATAGACAAGATACAAGGAGTCCAAGCCCGTAGGAGAGGACCCTTTAAGACCACATATATAAGTGCACACCAAATCACAAAATAGATTGTATCAATCAAAAAATCTTTATTTTATGCAAATTTCATGTGTCCTTTAAAATTTAGACTCCAGACAACATAAACGCACATAATACAAACATTTAATAAAAAGAGAAACAAAAGAACCCCGTCTCAGCATCCTAGGTGATACATGTAATAATTCCTGATATCAATAACAGCAGTGCAATCATCACTTTCCCTAAACTACTGCAAACAGAAATAAAAGAAAATAACCTCACGGTGACGCTTCACCCACTTAAGGGCTGCTGCCTGTCCCTACCTGAAGCACCAAGGTGACCAAAAGCAGGTAAATATCACCACATAAATTCAACGGCTGAAGCAGGCATGCAGATCAGAAGCCACCGACAGAGACGCGGAGACGGGACCCTCGACACCATCACGTGTTTCGCAACACAGCTTTTTCAAGGTAAGTTCATTCAATTCGTTCAGGCTATTTATGGCGCCCCATAGAGAGTTGCTACAGCGTTGATTGGATCATCGGACCCCTCCTCCTTTCCTAAGCTACCCGACGTCATCGAGTTATTCAATCCTTAAAGCAATAGAACATGGTTAGTGTATCGTCCTTATACCGATGCATAATTACCATCTTTGTGCATTTCCAAGGCTATGTATACAAAGGCGAATTAGATAGTCAGCAAGTTTATATTTATATTTATATATAAGGAAAAGTCAACATTTTTAATAGGTTATACCCTAAAACACAATGGGGGAAGGAAGATACAGACCACCAGTTAAATACAAATATTACTGGGGATATCTGTATAAGTTGTGGCATATATCCACAGCCAATATTTTGATCATTTACATATATCTTGTAGTATGGTACATAAATGCTGTAATGTGTAGTCATTCTGACATAGGTAGGAGAATGAAGATTCACAGAAAGGCCCCATATTCATTTTTTTCATTTAATCCATATGGATGTACTTATTAGGTAAATGAATCTGGCTTCTATCTGTTGCAGCCTCATAGAGGCATCCCCACCTCTATTGTTCCTTTGCAGTTTGCTCATTCCAAACATGTTCGTACCCTCTAAGCTACAATTATGCTTGGCTAAATAGTGTCTAGCAACACTTGTCAAAGTTTTAAAAGCCAATTTGTCCTTAGTTGCATTGTGTATATTACGTGAGTGTTCACCAAGGCGTACCCTTAAAGATCTCGTAGTCATGCTAATATAGTATTGTCCACATGGACATTGTAAGCAATATATCACTCCCTGTGTGGAGCAGTTAATAAAAGAGGTAATCTCATGTTTGCATCCATAGCGGTCTGTGAGTTCCCTGTTTGGCTGCATAAAACGGCAGATAGAGCAATGGGTACATGGATATAATCCCACTACCTTGGGCATCTGTTTGGCCATTCTCTCAAAATGGCTCCTGACCCAATGGTCTCTGAAATTCCTAGATCTTCGCCAGCTAAAGGGGATTTTATCCCCAACCTTAGCCGCTAACTCCTCATCTGTACACAAAATAGGTAAGTGTAGATTCACAATATCTTGTATCTGTCGCCACTGATTAGAAAAATTGGTAACAAAGCGGATTTGATTGTCCGCTGCCTTAATTTTCTTGTTGTATATCAATTGATTCCAATCTATATATTTAACATTATTGTATGCTTTTTTGATCGACCTTTTGCTATATCCTCTGTCTTGTATCTCAAACTAAGTTCACGTGCCCTGATTTCAAAGTCCTCAGCTGAGGAACAATTTCGTCTGGTACGCAAAAATTCCCCACGTGGTATACCCTGTATGGTGGATGGATAATGGGAACTGCTCTCTAGTAATAAGCTATTAGTAGATTTACTTTTCCTGTACATATCAGTATGTAACAGCTTATCCTTCCCTACTTTAATGGTAATGTCTAAAAAGTCGACACTGGTTTTGTGAATCGTTCTAGTAAGTCTTATATTGAAATCATTCTTATTCAGGGCATCAATGAACCTTTCCAACTTCTCTCTTGGGCCCTCCCAAATGACAAACACGTCGTCAATATATCTTGACCACAGGGCAACGTGTGGCATAATTTCCTCAAGTTTATACACATGTTGAGATTCCCACCACCCCAAAAACAAGTTTGCGTATGTTGGCGCACAAGCCGCGCCCATTGCCGTCCCTTGTAGCTGGACATAGAATTTCTGGTCAAACATAAAGTAATTGTGGGAAAGCACAAATTGGAGTAACTCCAAGAGAAAGTCAAAAAAGTCCCTATTGCCCCCAGCCATCAAGAAAAATGAGACTGCTGCTACACCCAGGTCATGCCTAATACTGGTATACAGTGCCTCAACATCAAGAGTAACTAACCAGGTGTCATCCGTTACCGGGTATCGTTAATCTTGGTTAAGATATCAGGGGTATCCCTTAAGTAGGAAGGTAGATCATATACCCTGATACGATAGGCCTACCAGGTGGGTTTTTAGCATTCTTGTGTAGTTTCAGTAACAAGTAAAATGTAGCCACGCAAGGATGCATGACCTGAGGAACGTACAGCAATGCAAGAAATAAGTAAGTGGGAAACTGTAATTAAACCATCCGACAAGGGGGGTAATTTGGTAATATGGCCCATGGAAATGTATCTGGCTGAGGCCTTGAGACAACTAGATATGCAG
>WWET01001729.1:141117-166296 GCA_011038615.1 Limnodynastes dumerilii | reverse complement strand
AATGCAGGAAGGATATCAGGGTTGGGTAGCCTCAATGAGCCTGCTAGTAAGTTTTTGGACTGTCACCTTAGGTCCTTGGTATATGATCTACCTTCCTACTTAAGGGATACCCCTGATATCTTAACCAAGATTAACGGTAACTGATGAAACCTGGTTAGTTACTCTTGATGTTGAGGCACTGTATACCAGTATTAGGCATGACCTGGGTGTAGCAGCAGTCTCATTTTTCTTGATGGCTGGGGGCAATAGGGACTTTTCTGACTTTCTCTTGGAGTTACTCCAATTTGTGCTTTCCCACAATTACTTTACGTTTGAACAGAAATTCTATGTCCAGCTACAAGGGACGGCAATGGGCGCAGCTTGTGTGCCAACCTATGCAAACTTGTTTTTGAGGTGGTGGGAATCTCAACATGTGTATAAACTTGAGGAATTCATGCCACACGTTGCCCTGTGGTCAAGATATATTGACGACGTGTTTGTCATTTGGGAGGGCCCAAGAGAGAAGTTGGAAAGGTTCATTGATGCCCTGAATAAGAATGATTTCAATATAAGACTTACTAGAACGATTCACAAAACCAGTGTCGACTTTTTAGACATTACCATTAAAGTAGTGAAGGATAAGCTGTTACATACTGATATGTACAGGAAAAGTAAATCTACTAATAGCTTATTACTAGAGAGCAGTTCCCATTATCCATCCACCATACAGGGTATACCACGTGGGGAATTTTTGCGTACCAGACGAAATTGTTCCTCAGCTGAGGACTTTGAAATCAGGGCACGTGAACTTAGTTTGAGATACAAGACAGAGGATATAGCAAAAGGTCGATCAAAAAAGCATACAATAATGTTAAATATATAGATTGGAATCAATTGATATACAACAAGAAAATTAAGGCAGCGGACAATCAAATCCGCTTTGTTACCAATTTTTCTAATCAGTGGCGACAGATACAAGATATTGTGAATCTACACTTACCTATTTTGTGTACAGATGAGGAGTTAGCGGCTAAGGTTGGGGATAAAATCCCCTTTAGCTGGCGAAGATCTAGGAATTTCAGAGACCATTGGGTCAGGAGCCATTTTGAGAGAATGGCCAAACAGATGCCCAAGGTAGTGGGATTATATCCATGTACCCATTGCTCTATCTGCCGTTTTATGCAGCCAAACAGGGAACTCACAGACCGCTATGGATGCAAACATGAGATTACCTCTTTTATTAACTGCTCCACACAGGGAGTGATATATTGCTTACAATGTCCATGTGGACAATACTATATTAGCATGACTACGAGATCTTTAAGGGTACGCCTTGGTGAACACTCACGTAATATACACAATGCAACTAAGGACAAATTGGCTTTTAAAACTTTGACAAGTGTTGCTAGACACTATTTAGCCAAGCATAATTGTAGCTTAGAGGGTACGAACATGTTTGGAATGAGCAAACTGCAAAGGAACAATAGAGGTGGGGATGCCTCTATGAGGCTGCAACAGATAGAAGCCAGATTCATTTACCTAATAAGTACATCCATATGGATTAAATGAAAAAAATGAATATGGGGCCTTTCTGTGAATCTTTCCCTATTATTGTTTCCATTATTACTTTTGCTCTATAGTTTATTACATGTGTGTTCTTTGTAACTCTTTATATTTGGGAATAGCAACAGAGCTGCCATTAATCATCTGTTTATTCGGATGCTACTTGGTGTACACCATCAATTCTAGCTGTAGTATATACTGTAGCCTTGAAGAATAAATTCTGCTTGTAACTGTTTATATAGAGTCTTTAAGTAACGATTTGTGCTTTCTATTTAATGCTTTGGATGGGTGTGATTGCTATGATGAGTAGCTTTTTATTTGGAAAATGTGTTGCAATATTGCCTATTTAGAATGAGAAGGATAAGGTTCCATTTGGACCTAAAATATGCTACATCAGATTATAAGGTCCATTCTTTTAGGACACTTGCTGAACATAGAAATATATGGTTACTTGGATGGGCATATTAGTATGAGAAATGGCTCTTATTATGGAGCATGCTTTAATCTGCTTATTTAGGAGGAGTGTGGTGATCTGCAAGGTGGGATATATTTAGTGAGGGTCATGCCCCTCTTAGTGTTGGGGTGTAATATGCCAGTTATGCTCTGAGAGTAGAGGCTGTTGTAAATTGCTTAGCCTCCTTGCCTCATGATGATAAAGAGCAGATTATAACACCCCCTTACTCATGGTGCGTGTTGTGTGCGGAGACAGTAATATTGCGGGTGCAGCTCGCATTCTCCTACCTATGTCAGAATGACTACACATTACAGCATTTATGTACCATACTACAAGATATATGTAAATGATCAAAATATTGGCTGTGGATATATGCCACAACTTATACAGATATCCCCAGTAATATTTGTATTTAACTGGTGGTCTGTATCTTCTTTCCCCCATTGTGTTTTAGGGTATAACCTATTAAAAATGTTGGCTTTTCCTTATATATAAAGTGATACTTGCTGACTATCTAATTCGCCTTTGTATACATAGCCTTGGAAATGCACAAAGATGGTAATTATGCATCGGTATAAGGACGATTCACTAACCATGTTCTATTGCTTTAAGGATTGACTAACTCGATGACGTCGGGTAGCTTAGGAAAGGAGGAGGGGTCCGATGATCCAATCAACGCTGTAGCAACTCTCTACGGGGCGCCATAAATAGCCTGAACGAATTGAATGAACTTACCTTGAAAAAGCTGTGTTGCGAAACACGTGTTGGTGTCGAGGGTCCCGTCTCCGCGTCTCTGTTGGTGGCTTCTGATCTGCATGCCCGCTTCAGCCATTGAATTTATGTGGTGATATTTACCTGCTTTTGGTCACATTGGTGCTTCAGGTAGGGACGCAGCCCTTAATTTACCTGCTTTTGGTCACATTGGTGCTTCAGGTAGGGACAGGCAGCAGCCCTTAAGTGGGTGAAGGGTCACCGTGAGGTGATTTTGTTATTTTCTTTTATTTCTGTTTGCAGTAGTTTAGGGAAAGTGATGATTGCACTGCTGTTATTGATATCAGGAATTATTATATGTATCACCTAGAATGCTAAGACGGGGTTCTTTTGTTTCTCTTTTTATTAAATGTTTGTATTATGTGCGTTTATGTTGTCTGGAGTCTAAATTTTAAAGGACACATGAAATTTGCATAAAATAAAGAGTTTTTGATTGATACAATCTATTTTGTGATTTGGCGTGCACTTATATATGTGGTCTTAAAGGGTCCTCTCCTACGGGCTTGGACTCCTTGTATCTTGTCTATTGTATTTATACCACTTAGTAGCACCCATTCTACATGAGCATTATGTGAGACTATGTAGAATATCACTCTGAGATATATGTATTAGACTGGTGCGGGACATGCTCTTGTTTTCTTTAACATTTACTATATGAGTTAAAAGATACTAAAAAATTTACCAGACATGGCTTATTGTTTCATATGTTTTATTGGATACAATTCTTCAAGAAGTTCTATTTCCTTTAGGTTTTCAGTTCTGCCACATCTGAGATACTGGAAAATTGCCTTAACCTTTGAAGAACAACAGGCAGATTTGCTATTGTTTCTTTGTACCTTTTTCTCTGCATACTAACGACTGACATTTAATATTCACAAGGTCCGTAAGTTTTTATTGACTGTAAGTCTCCTGGCCTGTGGAATGATGTAATTTTTCATTGTAGTTTCTTTATAATCATGGGCCGGATTCAGACCTGCACCTGGCAGGTTATTTACGCACGTACCCTCCAGATGTTACGCTATGGTTACAATAGGAACCCTAGCTTAGCAACATTCATAAGGAACTATAGTTCTGTTTGACCCATTTGTGTACAAATGGGCTGTGCTTCCCCTCCGCCCGCTAAAGTGGGCGGGTGGAAGCATGCAAAATGTACAGTGTGGGAAGGGGCTTCCACACTTGTGCGGATAAGCAGTCCTAAGAACCGCTTATCCACACGAGTGCTTTAAGGTAGGCTTATGGCAGTGTAAGCACGAGAGAGGGAAGTGACAGGGGGCATGCACTCCCCTCTCTCTGTCAGACGTAGAGACCTCTGCACATACGGAAAGCGTGTAGGGGTCTGGATCTGGCCCCATATGTTTAAGGTGCTGTTTGATTAGAGCAACACAGTAACAGTGTGGTTAGCACTAATACTGCAGTTAAGGCATATAGGGATTAATGTAGGGCTGTATGTATTTTTTATTGTTCAAAAAAACCACACTAATTTCATGTGATGCTAGCAAAATTGCGCACATTGCAACTGAACATTTCACTTATATTGTATTCTGTTGTGTGATATAGAGCACTAGCCCTTGTGTATCAATCCCCAATATCCTATAGTGTAAGCTTGTGAGCAGGGCCCTCTCACCTACCCAGTCTGTCTGTTACCACCCAGTCTTGTTATAATGATTATTAAAATTGTAAAATGCTCTATGTACGGGCCCTGGATTAACATCGGATTGACCAGTACCGCTATTTGGACAAGATCCAGAGCTATTCTGTGCTGCTGTCCGTAAGTAAGGCCAACGTAGCTCTGATGTATTCCCCCTAACACTCCCCCTGTCCTTGCGTAATTACACCCGGTTATGCCGGCTGAAGTCGACCCTAACATCAGCCGGCGTAACCGAGTGTAGTTACGCCGGGATCAAGGTCGTATCCCCCTAACCCTGCCCCTAAACCCTCATTTTAATGCTTCCCCCGCCTACCTTCTGTAACTGCAGAGTAGTTACGGTGCTCCCTGCCCCTTCCTCCGTAATTACGCTGCAGTTACGGAAGCATGATCCAGGACTACGACTACCGAGGCGGCCGTAGTTCTGGATCAGGCCCTTTGAGCCTAAGGTGGGGATGTCTAAAGACAATGGAAAGAGCAGGGTCCTCAAACAGCATACTGTAGATCAGTGATATCAAATTGTGTTTTATAGACTGTGGTGTTGAATACACCTATACAGAGGTGTAGCATGGATTAATTGCGGGGAATGGTCTGCTGTTCCACCAGCCTCACAACTTGTTCTGAGAGATCAGACTTTTTTTTACACTGCACAGTACAGGTAATACAGGGCTCCTACTGTGAATGGCAGTGACCAAACCTATGCGGTCACTGCCATTCCAGAAACAGATTTGGTTCTACAGGGCTCCCATAGGAGGTATTACCATTACCGCACCAAGTGATGACCAATAGCGTGGGACAGACAGAGAGAGGCAGCGCCACGGAGGAAGGGAGAAATCATCAAAGGTAGGAGAAGAAACTGGACATAAATGGCAGACAATGGAGGCTGGACATAAGGGGCAGACAATGGAGGCTGGACATAAGGGGCAGACAATGGAGGCTGGACATAAGGGGCACACGTGGAGGCTGGACATAAGGGGCAGACAATGGAGACTGGACATAAGGGGCAGACAATGGTGGCTGGACATAAGGGGCAGACAATGGAGGCTGAACATTTAAAGGGGTAGACAAAGGAGGCTGGACATAAGGGACAGACATGGAGGCTGGACATTTAAAGGGACAGACAATGGAGACTGGACATTTAAAGGGGCAGACAATGGAGGCTGGATATTAAAAGGGGCAGACATGGAGGCTGGACATTAAAAGGGGCAATAAATGGGGGCTCGACATTACAAGGGGCAGACATGGATGCTGGACAAATAATAAAGAGCCAGGCATGGAGGCTGGACATTACAAGGGGTAGATATGGAGGCTAGATATTATATGGGGCACACATGGAGGCTGGACAAATAATAAAGAGGCAGACATGGAGGCTGGACAAATAACAAAGAGGCAGACATGGAGGCTGGACATTACAAGGGGAAGACGTGCAGGTTGGATATTACAAGGGGCAGACATGGAGGCTGGACAAATAATATAGAGTCAGAGATGGAGGCTGGACATAATAATAAGGGGCAGACATGGTGACTGGACAAATTAACAGGGAGGAGACATATGGAGGCTGGACATAATAATAATAATAAGGGGCAGATATGGAGGTAGGACAAATAAAGGGACAATTATGGAGGCTGGACATATGAATCCTGGACAAATAATAAGAGGCAGACACATGAATGGTTGTCAAATAAAAAGGGCAGGCATGGGCGTGCTAAGCGTCGTAACTATGCAATGACCATATGGACGCCCACGGTTAGGAACAGAAAAGTTAGGGTAGGGTTTGCCGAGCATATGAAAGCAAAACTTAGTACGACCAATGGGAATTCCTTTTTCCGTGCATCGGAGTTACGCCACGCTACGCACACCAGCGTAGGTCTGGATCAGGACCTTGGTCACTACACTACTGTATGTATTGGGTCTTGGTCACTACGCTACTGTATGTATCGGGTCTTTGTCACTAGGATGCTGAATGTATTGGTGGTGATCACTAGGATGCTGTATGTTTCGGGTGGTGGTCACTTGGGTGGCAGTGACTACCTGCATTGCAGAGAGGTCACTATAAATCTCTTTATTGGATTGTGAAATATTAGTCAGTAGATGTTGTGTTTGCTTGTGACTCTTTTACATAACACACTTAATTGACAATACATATCCCTGCCCCCATATCATTTATTTTCTTATATATTTCATTATTCTGTATTAATCCAGTTTACATATTTTTCTGACTCCCCCAATTGTGATCTCGCCCACATGTGGCCTCTTGCTGATTTTTTTCCAGGGCCACTTAAAGTTCCCAATCCACCCCTGAAGCCAGGGACTGACATTTTCCCCCAAAGCATTTTATATAGTATGGGCCCTTGATCATGTTAAACCCCAGGCCCTCAATCCAGCCCTGGATGTTTACTTGCCATTGTTAAAATGCTGCCAGGGTTTGTCAATGTGACACCTGTCAGAATATTGTAACAGACACTTCACATGTACAGCTTTCCAATCAGCGGACAGAGCGGGGAGAGATTCGGGGGTATTGATTGGAACACAGAGGGAAGCAGAGAGCCTCTTTTTAAGGTGTACAATAACGAACTTTAGCTGTCACATTGCTACCCCCTGCCGAAACAACATTTCTCACGGCTAAAACAATGTCTGCAATGATACAGCGGCCATTATGTTGTCTGCTGTATCACTAACGAATATATTACTGTTGCTGCAGCGACAGCAATCATTTCTATACATGGGCCATCAAGCTGCAAAATCAGTCTAATAAATGAAGTTTTAGGCCATACTGCACTACACTGTAGTACAGTGAATATTTTATGTTTTATGGTTTTTGCAAATAGCAACGCATTGCTACCGCATTTTGTACAGCCATTTTTAATTGTACTAATACATTGTACTATTTTTATATTTTTTTTATTGCTATATTTGTAATTGGAAAAGTTAGGTTTGGGTTTTTTTTTTTAAATCACATATAATGTAAATATTTAAATAAAAAAAAAAGTTCAGATTAAAATTCCACATTATATATCATACAAAAGAAGTCAATAAAGGAATAAAAAAATAATCCCATAAACTATTAGCAAGTCACATTACATGTAGTGCGGTCTTCTGGAGTACACCTCTCATGTCATTAAGAATGTATACTGTATTTGTATACTGTTGTTTTTCTGTGCAGCCAGGACAAATACATATGTGAGAGTAATAACTGAGAGTGCACGCACATGTTATCTTTCTCCTGACTCTGGTCTAACCATGTTCCTAGATCAAACATTTTATTAAACGTCAGCCAAGCACAAAAAAAAATTTTTTTCTGCAGATTTTAGTGCCCTGCCCGTGTTATCAGATGGGAGGAGGACCTTAGTTAGCAATAAGACCTGCCAAATTTTCTGGCATATGTCTTTCCCTCCTGCACGTGGGCCAGTGATCTAGTGTCTGGTGAGTTACTTAATGTGTACTGTTCATAGAATCACACAAACAGTTGTATGATTATAATGAGATGATGTAACTGTTGTGTTGTTTTTACAAAACATGGGCTGGATCCAGATTTAAGTAAGTGCTTGAAATTAGTTACTCCTGGGCTAAACCATGTTGATTTCAGGGGGAGTCAAGTTAATTGTATTCTTTGCATGCAGGGATATATCTTTGAATTGTTTACTGCACACAGATGGTGACAGCTTTACAATCACACTGTTATTTAGACTTGGGATAGGAAATATCACCTCTCAACTCTCAATACTGTTTCCAACAGATGAAATATGACTCCTCCCCTGCAATCAACATGGTTTAGCCCAGGAGTAACTAATTTCAAGCACTTACTTAAGTCTGGATCCAGCCCCATGTCTTTATAAACCACAGTAATGACCGGTGAACAGCAGAGGCAGAATGAGGAGATTGTGTCTGCTACCTGAGAGGGGGAAGGGTATGTAGATTGTACAATGAGGCTGTGCTGATGTATCTGTTGATGGGTTTGGTCTCCTCTTGTACAGTGGGGGTTCTGTGCGCAGCAGGATCATAACCCTGAATCCAGACTATCTGATATACAGATCGAGTGTTTTGTTTTTTTATTGTAATTTACAGCATTACCAAAAGTACAGAGTCATATGGTTTATTTTTATGGTAACCTTAATAACTGAGGTCCGGATTCTGAGGTCCGTTACCTAGTTTTCGTCTTACGTATGTTGCTTTATGAATTGAGTTACTACGCATGTATAGTAGCTTATTTATGCTATTTACGTACCATTTCTGTACGTAGATTGCGTAAGCGTGGTCTAAAAAAAGGTACATAGATAGCCTAAATAAGCTACTACGCATGTGTAGTAGCTCAATTCATAAAACAACATAAGTAAGATGAAAACTACGTAACTGTGAATCCGGACCTGAATATCTAGTCATCTAGCAATCATTTGAATAGATCATCAGAATACTTTGGGCTAGATAGTAATCTATAGTCGTAACAGCCTTGTTACCTGCAGTAACGCTGCCCAAACTGTGTTATGTTGTTCTGTAAATCGTTAGAGAATGTTCATTTAATTAAGCAATTAAGATGACAATTTAGATTAAGATAACAGAGAAAGGCAGCAGAATATGAGTTCAGAGAAATGTAACGCAGCTAAAATCTTAAAATCTAAGGGCCATATTCAGACCACTGGATGTATTGCATACACGTCCGGTGTTTACCGAAATTGTATTCTGCGCATGCATAGTCATTTTTTTTACGTAATCTAGGTATCTTTTCAGTACATAGATTGCGTATATGCGGTCTTAAAGACCGCATATACACAATATACATACCGAAAAGATATGTAGATTACGTTAAAAAATTACTACGCATGCGCAGTATACAATTTCAGTAAACATGTAATTGCTACATATTTTTCAATTTGAAAAAAAATTCCAGTGGCAATGTATATCATGAATAGTGTATATCGCACACTAGAACAATGTATTGTAGTGTATTCTTTCTCTCAACTCTAATACTATTTGCAACAGATGAAATATGACTCCTCCTGAAATGAACATGGTTTTGCCCAGGAGTAACTTTCCTCTCTTTTTTTTTGTCTCTGAATCAGGTCCCCAGAGAGTAACAGAAAAACAGGTGGAAATTTACACCCAAGCAAAACCATGTAGAATTTCCTGGGAAGCCAATTATTTATTTTTTTTGTAGTGAAAATACTGTACTTAACTTTTGCTTATTGCACACAAATAGTGAATAGCTTTCATTTTAAACTGTATATTAGAGATGAACTAAGAAATATAACCTGTCTACTCAGATTTTGTCGCCATAGCTGAAATTTCCCTCCCCTGTAATTCAACATGGTTTTGCCCAGGTGTAACTATCCAGCTGTTTTCCTCTTTACTCTCAAACTCTGGATCAGCTCCATAGTTTCTATATTACAGAGGCTCAGAAAGATTCAGTTGATAGCAATGTATCTATAAATGGGTTTGGGTCCCCCGCTAAGAACGGCCCTATTTTGATAGGGCCGTTCTCTCCCAACCAGTTTGGAACTGGCTAGGATATCAATTGCTTATGCCTTGATGAGGCATAGCAATCAATCCCCAGAGCATTGAACACGGTGCTCCTATAGGTAAGTGTAAAACTAACCCCAACCCTTCCCCTAATTCTGACCCTATCCCTCTCCTTTCATTACCCTAACCCTAACCCTCCCTTCTCCACTGCCTGACCCTATCCCTCCATTCTCTATAGCCTAACCCTAATACTCACTTCTCTATAGCCTAACCCTAAGACCCCAATCCCTGTAGCCTGACCCTAACCTTCCCCTCCCCGCACAGAGAGTTTACTCACCTGTCCCTTGGTCCGGCGATAGCAGCGGAGGAGGGGAAGAGGAGGGATATCGTGAATTGCGAAGGTGAATGGGTGAAGTAAGCCAAACGGCATACACACCCATTCTGAAAAAAAAAGTCTAAAATTGTAAGCATTCGCAAAAGGGACATCCGAAAAGGAACTTTCGGATTTCCCTTTTTCGCAAATCAGACTTTCTGGCCGGAGAATGCAGCCAAACCGCTATAAGTACTAAGCGTTTTCTAAGCTGCCAGCTCTGACAGCTTACAGTTCTATGGGTGCAGGGTTGGCAGCTGCCATGGGCTCACCTCTTATTCAGGTCCCGTAGCAGTTGCACCCTATGCTCCCATGATATGAGATGCATCATAGAACATAGGATTTCTGGATCTGGTCCATAGTGACCATAATCCTCTACTTGTGACAACCATGTGCTCTACCCACTCATGTGCCAACTTTTCATACTAGTGGCTGCCACAGTAGGTTTGGTCTGTATACAATATTTCATTGTACAGGAGACCTGGCACCTTTCATTTTTTGGGACAAACCCCTGCCTTGCAGCCTAATTAAAGCCAACCAAAAGCATTCATTTTTTCATTATTTGTGAATGTTTTTCAAAATATACAAATATATACAGCTGATATTGCTATAAATGGCATCCTTAATGACATTATGCGCTCATTTTATTGAAGCTTTCTTTATAATATTTTAGAAGACATGGGTCAGCAACAAACAGTCAGCTCAGCTCCAGAAGAACTGGATGAGTCAGCGGTTTTAGTGGCACAGGTAGAAGATTTTAAAGCAACCAAGAGGATTAGAACCATAGTGAATGATAGAGAAATTGTGATATTTCATCACCTGGGGAAATACCATGCTCTGGATCTCCGCTGTTACCGTAAGCACATTTTTTTTAATTGCAATGAATATATACCTTAGGCTAAAGCTAAAACCAATTTAATTTTTTCCTAAACTTTTTTTAAACAGATAATGGAGGCCCCTTACATCTTGGAGAAATTGAGGTGGGTTCATTTATTTACAACACTATTAGATTAGAAATGTTGCCCATCTGTAAGCTGTAAACTTTGGGATTGGATTTATAGATAGTTGCATGGATATGATCTTGGTTACAGGATAGACAACAGATTGTTGTAGTAAATGGAATCCCTTCTGGGGATAGTAAGGTAACCAGTGGAGTACCCCAGGGTTCTGTACTTGAACCAGTGCTATTTAATATCTTTATAGGTGATATTGCTTATGGTATCAAGGGGAAAATATGCCTTTTGCAGATGACACAAAGATATGTAACAGGGTAGACATGCCAGGAGGCATGCAGAAAATGAGGGATGATCTAGGTAGGTTGGAGGAATGGTCAAGAGTTTGGCAACTGTAGTTTGCCAAAAAGTGCAAAATCATGCACTTGGGGCACAAAAACCCAAAAGCTCAATATAGAATTAATGGCACTACATTAGAAACTACTGAGGAGGAAAGGGATCTAGGAGTCATTATTTCATGTGATTTAAAGTTAGTCAAGCAATGTAACAAAACAATGAGAAGGCAAGTCAGATGCTTGGTTGCATAGACAGAGGAATTAGTAGCAGAAAGAGAGAGGTGGTAATGCCCATTTATAGATTGTTGGTATGACCTCACCTAGAATACTGTGTTCAGTTCTGGAGCCATATCTCCAGAAAGACATAAATACGTAAATACAAATACATTAGAGACTGTGTGCAAACTAAAATGGTCCATGGCTTGTGTCACAAAACATACCAAGAAATGCTAGAGGAACTAAACATGTATAGCTTGGAGCAGAGAAGGGAGAGGTGGGGGGATATGATGGCAGCTTTCAAATATAGCCGTATATGTGAACGGCTAGAGGAGGGTGGCATTTTTCGAAGGAAGAAGTGTAATAGAACACAGGGGCATTAATATAAACTGGAGGGTGGTAGATTCAGAGGTGATGTGTGGACAAATTACTTCACTGAAAGGGTGATAGATAAGTGGAATAACCTTCCATCTGAGGTGGTTGAGGCTAACACAGTAGAACAGTTTAAACATGCTTGGGATAAATAAAAGGATATCCTAAATCTTAAAGTAAATTAAGGGTAAATAGGGCCTAGGGTCAGTATAGTTTAAAATAAACAGCTGGGCAGACTGGATGGGCCATGTGGCTCTTATCTGCTGTCACTTTCTATGTTTCTATCTCACCCACTCAGATTCTTTCTATTAGAAATGTGAGTGGTAAATAACTGGAATCTGATTGGTTACTAAGAGAATTCCCCATAATTCTCTCCCCATAATCCTTTTTTAACACAATGCAATTGTCATTTGTAGTATTCCTTGCTCTTTTCTCTCTTTACTATCCTCTTTCTATTACTTAATAATTATACCAATGTAGACTGTAATAACATAGGACCCGATCCTTACCTAATAACGTCACCCAATTTCCACAAGCTGCTTACGGAAGTTGGGTGATTTTCTGATAGTGTGCATGTGTGCCCCAGATGTTTAGCAACAGAATTCAGTTCTGTACAATAGGAGTTCTGTGCTTGGGACAACAACATGGAAAACACACAAAAGTCTGTATCAGGTCCGTGGTTACTGTTAAACCGCTATTAAATCTCTAAATATTTTATGTTCTTATTGTGTTAACTGAAAATTGTCATTAAAATGTATGGTTTTGTCTTAATTACTATATATCTCTTTGACTAATAATTAAGTGTTATTGTACAAGCATGGTTATCATTAAAGTAATCTTATAAAATATATATTTGTGCAAGTTCTGTATCATGAGAGAACTATGTATGTTTCATTCTTTAAAAGCACAATATAAACAATCAATGAAAAGTAAAAAATTATTATGTAGTTAATACCTATTCTGACCTATTTTGGTAAAACAATATTTACTGAAATTAAAAGTGGAATGTGGAAATTAAAATCCCAGGTGGTCTCTGCTGGACAAAAAAAAAAATAATAATAATACGTAAGTAGCGTAGTGCAGCAGGGGGCCGCAAAAATAAAGAAGTACCGATATTAATATCAGTGCACTAAACACAGAATCAATATCTTTCCAAACTGATCGTACACAATAGTATGAAAATGAAAGAGTTTTCTAGGTAGTGCTAAATAATAATATCAGAGGTGTAGCATTCAGTATAAGGCTATACCTCTGATATTATTATTTAGCGCTACCTGGAAAACTCTTTTATTTTCTTAATATTTACTGAATTCACTAAGTATTGATACTAATGAGATTCAAGCTCTCACTTTCCTATTACATACCAGAGAATGTCAGCTAGAATCTCATTAGTTGCTGTGAGAAACATCAATTTTTCCTTTTCTGCAGTTTTGCTAATTTTGCCCTCTGTGTTAGGTAACTGTACAGTAGCTGTAAATAGGTTAAATACTTAAGGGGGCAGTATTAATCCAAACACTAATATAACGCATTGATTTCTTTTGAGAAGGCATTGTATTGAGATATTTCAAATGAAAATGTAATAGTGTATCCTTCTTTATAATTGCGACTAGTAAGCTCAAACTTAGTGGAGTAAGAACTAGTTTTACCTGTTAAAAAGGGTTAAATAAATGGATAATGAAGTAAACAGCTTTTCTCAGATAGTCCTAGGTGTTATGAACAGTGCAGAGTTAATTCTAAACGTACCTAGTTAACTGCATCCTAGTGACCACCAACCAATACAGAGACCATCTTAGTGCCCTCCATTCTATACAGACAGCATCTTAGTGACCACCACCCATTACTGTCTTATATCTCTTCAAACACTAAAAGAGCAGCATAGTCGCCTCAAAGGCCATTAATGTGCCTGGAAAATGCCCTGTACATTCTAAGGCATGTATTAAGGCTTTGCACAGGAGCATTTTCTTTTCTATGCCTATTTTACCTCTGATAAAGCAGCATTTGGATCTATATATGTTTCATACAAATAAACATCCTAGAAGAAACAGCAGCTATTTTGAACCAGATTTTTTTGTTTATATGAGTATTTGCCTTTTCAACTTTATCTGCTGACCTTGTTTGGCTTAGAAGCTGCTACCTTTGAAAATGACATGAATAAGTTTGTGTGAAAACATGTATGAGTCCATTACACATGATTACTCGTAATTCTTGTTAAATGCAGTACTTGATGTACTCGTGCTTTGGCAAATTGCGGGGTGTTTATTAGTAACAAATTATGTAGGTGACGTCAAGTTCTGGTAATATTATGGAATCCGCTTAGATAAGTGGTTGTGGTCAGGAAGATATGGGCTTAAAAGGAAAGGAGAGGAGAGGACAGGACTCCTTATCTCACACTGCAGCCTCCAGAAAAGACGAAAGAGGGCATAATCTTTAGTAACACGTGTAGGCTGAGCTTACTCTGCTTTTGATGGAAGGACACTGTCATGTCACGTTCTGCCATGGGCACATGTGTCATATGTACCAACATTTTCAGCAAAGTTTAATAATGATACAATGATTCATTCAAGTTTTGCAGTATTTATATTCTGTGTTTTCACTGCAGCTTTAAACATGGTTCAAATGGGATGAATATTCTGGATGTAAGAGACATCAGTGGCAGAGACATAACAAACCATGATTTTGTTTTAACAAGATTACAATCTATGTTTTGTTGTATAATATCGGAAACATTCATCCTTATCTGAGGACCATAATAATGTTTACATTGTGTATTCTTTTCCTTAAACTGGTGAATATGGTCAAATGATTTCTTTTCAGCACTGACAGCACTGGTACCCCCAAAGATCCATGTTATCCAGGTCTCCCTACAGAACAAGTGATATAATGAGCACCACCTGTGCATCATTTGTAATGTAACAGTCAGTAATGAGCACACCTGTGCTCCAGCCAGGAGATCTGAAGATCCTGCACTGTTAAGCTGGGTACACACTGAAGTTTTTATAAATGATCCAACATCCTATCACTTCTGTAGGAACAATTGTATTCCTGACCTGCTTAGAGATGACCCTCATACACTCTAGTTTTCTTGTGGATTCTTTCATAAACTGTAACATAAAAATATATTCAGCAGAGAAGCCCTGTAATTCCCTGTAGTACTTTTACAGAAGCCCTGTATTACCCTGTAGTACTTTTACAGAAGCCCTGTATTACCCTGTAGTACTCCTACAGAAGCCCTGTATTACCCTGTAGTACTCCTACAGAAGCCCTGTATTACCCTGTAGTACTCCTACAGAAGCCCTGTATTACCCTGTAGTACTCCTACAGAAGCCCTGTATTACCCTGTAGTACTCCTACAGAAGCCCTGTATTACCCTGTAGTACTCCTACAGAAGCCCTGTATTACCCTGTAGTACTCCTACAGAAGCCCTGTATTACCCTGTAGTACTCCTACAGAAGCCCTGTATTACCCTGTAGTACTCCTACAGAAGCCCTGTATTACCCTGTAGTACTCCTACAGAAGCCCTGTATTACCCTGTAGTACTCCTACAGAAGCCCTGTATTACCCTGTAGTACTCCTACAGAAGCCCTGTATTACCCTGTAGTACTCCTACAGAAGCCCTGTATTACCCTGTAGTACTCCTACAGAAGCCCTGTATTACCCTGTAGTACTCCTACAGAAGCCCTGTATTACCCTGTAGTACTCCTACAGAAGCCCTGTATTACCCTGTAGTACTCCTACAGAAGCCCTGTATTACCCTGTAGTACTCCTACAGAAGCCCTGTATTACCCTGTAGTACTCCTACAGAAGCCCTGTATTACCCTGTAGTACTCCTACAGAAGCCCTGTATTACCCTGTAGTACTCCTACAGAAGCCCTGTATTACCCTGTAGTACTCCTACAGAAGCCCTGTATTACCCTGTAGTACTCCTACAGAAGCCCTGTATTACCCTGTAGTACTCCTACAGAAGCCCTGTATTACCCTGTAGTACTCCTACAGAAGCCCTGTATTACCCTGTAGTACTCCTACAGAAGCCCTGTATTACCCTGTAGTACTCCTACAGAAGCCCTGTATTACCCTGTAGTACTCCTACAGAAGCCCTGTATTACCCTGTAGTACTCCTACAGAAGCCCTGTATTACCCTGTAGTACTCCTACAGAAGCCCTGTATTACCCTGTAGTACTCCTACAGAAGCCCTGTATTACCCTGTAGTACTCCTACAGAAGCCCTGTATTACCCTGTAGTACTCCTACAGAAGCCCTGTATTACCCTGTAGTACTCCTACAGAAGCCCTGTATTACCCTGTAGTACTCCTACAGAAGCCCTGTATTACCCTGTAGTACTCCTACAGAAGCCCTGTATTACCCTGTAGTACTCCTACAGAAGCCCTGTATTACCCTGTAGTACTCCTACAGAAGCCCTGTATTACCCTGTAGTACTCCTACAGAAGCCCTGTATTACCCTGTAGTACTCCTACAGAAGCCCTGTATTACCCTGTAGTACTCCTACAGAAGCCCTGTATTACCCTGTAGTACTCCTACAGAAGCCCTGTATTACCCTGTAGTACTCCTACAGAAGCCCTGTATTACCCTGTAGTACTCCTACAGAAGCCCTGTATTACCCTGTAGTACTCCTACAGAAGCCCTGTATTACCCTGTAGTACTCCTACAGAAGCCCTGTATTACCCTGTAGTACTCCTACAGAAGCCCTGTATTACCCTGTAGTACTCCTACAGAAGCCCTGTATTACCCTGTAGTACTCCTACAGAAGCCCTGTATTACCCTGTAGTACTCCTACAGAAGCCCTGTATTACCCTGTAGTACTCCTACAGAAGCCCTGTATTACCCTGTAGTACTCCTACAGAAGCCCTGTATTACCCTGTAGTACTCCTACAGAAGCCCTGTATTACCCTGTAGTACTCCTACAGAAGCCCTGTATTACCCTGTAGTACTCCTACAGAAGCCCTGTATTACCCTGTAGTACTCCTACAGAAGCCCTGTATTACCCTGTAGTACTCCTACAGAAGCCCTGTATTACCCTGTAGTACTCCTACAGAAGCCCTGTATTACCCTGTAGTACTCCTACAGAAGCCCTGTATTACCCTGTAGTACTCCTACAGAAGCCCTGTATTACCCTGTAGTACTCCTACAGAAGCCCTGTATTACCCTGTAGTACTCCTACAGAAGCCCTGTATTACCCTGTAGTACTCCTACAGAAGCCCTGTATTACCCTGTAGTACTCCTACAGAAGCCCTGTATTACCCTGTAGTACTCCTACAGAAGCCCTGTATTACCCTGTAGTACTCCTACAGAAGCCCTGTATTACCCTGTAGTACTCCTACAGAAGCCCTGTATTACCCTGTAGTACTCCTACAGAAGCCCTGTATTACCCTGTAGTACTCCTACAGAAGCCCTGTATTACCCTGTAGTACTCCTACAGAAGCCCTGTATTACCCTGTAGTACTCCTACAGAAGCCCTGTATTACCTCAATACAATATAATCAAATGATTAAAAGATCAGCAGTTTGAATAATTTGTAGCGTTTCTGTATATGAAAGTTGTGTTGTGCACAAAGTCACTTAGCTAAATATAAAAAATATCAATATAATCAAATGATTAAAAGATCAGCAGTTTGAATAATTTGTAGCGTTTCTGTATATGAAAGTTGTGTTGTGCACAATATTTAGTCACTTAGCCTGGTGCTGGGAACCTTTGAGTCCTGTACGCAGAAAGGCAAAAAGATGTTTGTGACTCCGTTGTATAACATATTGCTTGCCTTTAACTTCTCCTCATACTGGTTTCCAGAAGAACTGTGTATTGTGGTCAGTGGTAAGTGAGCCTCTCCACAGGGGGCCAGTCTGCACATGGAGAGGTAACAACCAATAGGTACAATACCGTATATACTCGAGTATAAGCCGATCCGAATATAAGCCGAGGCACCTAATTTTACTACAAAAAACTTGGAAAACTTATTGACTCGAGTATAAGCCTAGGGTGGGAAATGCAGCAGCTACTGGTAAATTTAAAAATAAAAATAAAAATCTCTCATCATGTGTGCAGCTCCCCCCAATATCCCTCATCATTTGGCCAGCTTCCCCAATATCCCTCATCATTTGTCCAGCTCCCCCAAGATCCCTCATCATTTGTCCAGCTCCCCCAATATCCCTTATCATATGTCCAGTGCCCCCAATATCCCTTATCATTTGCCCAGCGCCCCCAATATCCCTTATCATGTGTCCAGTGCCCCCGATATCCCTCATTTGTCCAGCTCCCCAAATATCCCTCATCATTTGTCCAGCTCCCCCAATATCCCTCATCATTTGTCCAGAGCCTCCAATATCCCTTATCATATGTCCAGTGCCCCCAATATCCCTTATCATTTGTCCAGAGCCCCCAATATCCCTTATCATATGTCCAGCTCCCCCAATATCCCTCAGCCTGGTTGCTACATTGAACTTACCTTTGCTGTCCCTCCGGCGGTCCCTGCGTCTGTGTCAGGCTAAAAAATGTGCTGAAAAACTCGGCTTATACTCGAGTATATATAGTAATTTTAAAAAAAGCAAGAACCACTTATATAGTAAAAGCTGCAGGGTCAGATGAATCTCTTAAGAGCTTACGTGTTTCATTCTCTGCTCAGGACTTTATTAAAACAATGAATACTCTATCTCCAATACTTTGCCTGTGATTATGACATTGCCGTATTCTCTAAATCAAAGTCCCAGGACTTTAGCCTTTAGCAAAATCGACACGGCAAACATCGCGGACCCAAACTCGTCCAAATGTTTGCCATGTTAAAGATATCCCAGCCCGGATTTACTAAAGGAGATTTTGCTAAATCCCCTCTGATACACCCTGAAAGCGATAAAAAAAACGCCTCCTGTGTGTGGCAATTTCATAGAAAGCGACACACACTTTAGGTGAAAAACACATCAACATGTTTGACGTGTTTTTCCAAGAAAAATGGCTACCGCATCATGCTTTAAAAATGCTTTAAAAAACACAGTGAAAATGCAAAATACAACACACAAATATTTACATTACAATACATTACATAATAACATTAACCTGACATTATGTATCCCCCTTACGTGTGAAAACTAAACAGGTGGTCACTCTGTATATTAAAAACCTATGTGTAGAGTGTTTAGTGTGTTATTTTTTTGGGTGTTTTGTGTGTAAATAAAATAAAAATATTTGTAACTCACCGTTCAGCAGTCATCTATCTTGGGATGTCTTGCTAGGTGTTCTGGAAGTGTTGATTGAAGTCCTGGGAATGTTGATTCGGTCCCCTCTTGATTGAAGAATGCAGTGTATCTTGATTGCTGGTCTCCATTCTGGGCCTCTTCTTCATGTTGACACGCAGTCTTCATACAGGTCCGCCAGCGCCTGTTGCCCCGTCGTCCTCCTGCATGCTGTCCCTTCAGTGGTGCTGATGCTAATGAGCATATGGTCACTAGGGGACCCTTTTTATAGTATCTATGATGTCATAGAATTAACAAAATGTATATTGCAGATTAGGTTAATTTTATTTATACAATTATTAAGTTGGTTGCAGTACTTAAGGGAAATATAATTCATAACAGTTGTGTAGAAGTAATTTATATAATAGAAATAACTGACTCACTCAGCCATTTTATTTTGTTACTCTTTAGTGCTGTGTTATTGTATATTGGTTGTGTATTTAGTCTAGGCATGTTCTCAAAACACAGCAGATTTAGATTCAGTGCTTTACTGAAGGATACTTAGTTGTCTCCAAATATTAAATTTGTTATATTGTTATAATTGTTGTTGTTTTTGTCACTTGCCATGAACACATTATATTGTTGATTGTTACAGGTAATTTTATTCCATTAATAACTTTATTCAACAGAATATGCAGTCTGGTTGGTTAGGAGTTTGCTGTAATTTATAAACTTTTATTTATTTAAAAAAAATTTTGAGAAAAGTGTGTGTATAATATCTCATGGATTGCATTGCAACTTGTGTGGTATTAAAGTATTACAATATACTCAACGTCATATGTTTGAGTACTTGCACTTCTATAATGCATTATTAGACCATATCCATCTGCAGCAATCAATGGATCAACAACATACTTAATGTTTCTTGTATTGGCAGACCTTTTGGCCCATGATACACACTGAATGGCCAAAAAAAAACTGCTTGTGTTCAAATGGGTGCCTTGTGTTCACAGGGAACATACAGGGGACTGATGGAGTGGACGTATATACAGTTCCAGTAAGGGCATTACTAAGCTCTGTAAAATGATGACGTCTTAGACTCCACAGTAATATATGCAGTGTGCTGGCAGCCTAGCTAAACCATGGGAAACAAACAGCTTAAAAAATGTATTATTACAATTTTCAATTTAAATGCAATGTCAATTACCAGAGAATACTAGCTTGATGTATAACCAACATTTTCCTTATATATACATATACTACTTTAATACTACTAGATGTGGCACCATTGCAGAGGAACATGCAGCATGAGTTCCTTGTCATATTTAGAAAAATAAATTAATCAAATAAAAACTTTTCTGCATTTAATACAACCTTCAGTAGAAGGTTAAGATGCCTAAGATGTGTGTGACTGTGTGTACACCAAACATGCTACTTTGAGGAATGATTACAGCTGTGATGTTTTTTAAGATATTTCTTTCAACTCTGCAACATTGTAATCTGCAGTTCTCTGCCATATTTCTCTTTTAGAAGAAAAACCACAAGAGAAACATATTTCCCAATGGCACTATGAGTATAAAATATCATTTTATAATGTGTCCTTGGGCCTGATCCAGAGCTACGAAATTGCTGTCCGACGGGCGAGCGTACGACGTTTTTTTGCGTATTTTCGTACGAAAATTCGCACCGCGCATGCCCAGTATGACAGCTTCCGGTCGGCTGGACGACATGAGCGTATAGCGGTCGTATGGTGTGCGAATTTTTCGCTCGAGGGGCATGCGTTCAGTACGACGGTCGGATGGGCGCTCGTTTTACAACAGGGAGGCGGGGATAGCCATTTAAATTGTACAGTATGGGCGTGCTAAGCCCGTACGCTCAGCGTATTATGTGCGAAAATTCGTACGCCCGACGGTCGTACCCAGTGTAGGGTATAGCCGCCGTAAGCAGGTACTTTACTATGGGAGTGTTAGGGGCGTGCATGTTTTTTTTCGCACGGTCGAACGTACGCATTCGCCCGCCGTGCAAATTTTCGTAGCGCTGGATCAGGCCCCTTGATACTAGCAGCCAGTGTGTAATAGTTTAGTCACATCTGAGGTTACAATTTAGTGATACATACAAGTCTGCTTGCTGAGTTTTGCTATAATTTATAGAGAGAAGCAAACAAATGCAATTGCTGCCTAGTTCTCTAATATAAGGGGCAAAGGGGAAGTAACCGCACAGACAAGAGATCAATCAATGTTTAACATTCCTATAATATTAGGTGGATGCTACCCATAATAGTCCTCTTTAGAGACATGCAAAGGATTCCAACCCAAAGGAGAAGGGAAAGGAGCAGACCAATTCACAGGTGCACAGCAAAAGCAATCAAATGCAATATTCCACCCACTAGTTACCCCAGTATTTATTATTGTTGCTTGTTTTTATGACTGACTGATTTTGATGTATTTTAATCCTTAGTCCTGAGTCCTTAGACTTTTGTGCACTTGTAGTTCAGTATAGGGACAGATAAACCCCTGATTAAGGGGCTAAGCTTCTGATACCTCTGCTAGGATTCCACAGGTAAAATAAGGTAAGATAGGGCCGTTCTCTCCAAGCCAGCTCCGAACTAGATGGGAAATCGAATGCTTCTGCCTTGATCTCCGGAGCACCGAACATGGTGATCGGAACTATAAGTTTCAAATCTAACCCCAACCCTTTCCATAATCCTTACCCTACCCCTCCTCTTCCAGTATTGTAACCCTAACCCTCCCTTCCCCGCACCCTGACCCTAACCCTAACCCTACCATTCCATGGTCCAGCCCTCCCTTCACCAGTGCCTATCCCTAACCCTCCCCCTAACAATAAAAGCCCCCTACGACAGGTGGTGGGTGCGTTGGATCCGGTGGTGCTTCCAGAAATGAGTATGCCGACCGGCATACATACCCTTTATGAAAAAAAATTCTAAAAATCTAAAATGGTCGTCTATTCAAAATAGAGACAGCTGAAAAACAACTTTCATCTGTCTCTACTTCTGAAAGACAGCCATCGTGCCACCGTTGTTATATATCTATTTGCAAGCGGCAATTAACAATTAACAATTGTTACAAAGGGCCTGATCCAGAGCTACGATGTTACACTGAGCGCTGTAGCGCTTAGCGTTACATCGCTGCTCTGGGCCGACACTCCAAATAATATGGGCAGCAGGATAGATGGTATGTGTAGTGTGAGAGGGGCAGAGCGATTTAATTTAAATGTTACATTGTGTGACTTAATTATTAAGGACTGGATCCAGATTTAATAACAGCAGGGCACTTACGCACGCAAGGTGGAGGGCGCATGCTCCCTCCAGATGTTACGCTAGGGTTACTATAGTAACCCTAACGTAGAAACAATCGGACCTTTGGAACTTTGTTCCGTCCAAGCCCATTTTCGTGGAAATGGACTGTGCTTCCCTTCCGCCCGTTAAAGCGGGCGGGGGGAAGCATTTAAAACCGCTGATCCGTACGTCCCATTTAAGGCAGGCTTATGGCAGCGTAAGCTCTCCTCTGTCTCGCTTTATTACAGACTCCTGCACGCACGCAAAGCGGCCGTAGCTCTGGATCAGGCCCACAGTTACATTCAACTCTCGCTGTCACTACAGCTCTTCTCCAGTCACAGTTTACTATCACCAATTGTTACCAAACCAACAACCAAAAGTTGTGTTAACCCTTGCAGCATCGCTGCTCATTCTCTGGGACCACTGGCAGCCTCTGCTGCTCTACTGTGCAAACTAAGTTCTATCCAAAGACATTTCTGTCCCTTATTCTGCAGTCTCGTCTGCACCATGACACTGCTCCCCTATTGATACCACACCTTCCAATCTTGTATTTCATATGAGTAGAAGTACATTACAGACACCTCGCTTCCTATATCCACCGCTCAGACCAACTGGCCTCAGGGAACCTAATCTGGAGAACAAAGTCCCTGAAACACTAACCTTCGCCACAGCATAACCCTAACCCTCCATGCCCCACAGCCTAACCGTAACTCTACATGCCCCACAGCCTAACCCTAACCCTCCATGCCCCACAGCCTAACCCTAACCCTCCATGCCCCACAGCCTAACCCTAACTCTCCATGCCCCACAGCCTAACCCTAACCTTCCGCTTAAGCCCTAACCCTAACGCACTGCAACTGTCCAGCCTGTAGCTATTAGGAACTGGGAAAGGGGTTCCCATTACCAATAGCAAATATCTATTTTCAAGGCGTTTCGAGCAATGATGCAGCTGCCATGCAGGTACGTGTATGTATATGTTTGTATATATTTTTATTAATTGTTTTAAAAAATTGTGCCTAAATTTCTATGCTGGTGGCTAAATTCCCTGATTTAACAAATACCTCAAATAATTGGATTAATAATTGGATCTACTTCTGTTATTACTGCAAACGTTCAAAAATAAATGGCACAGAATGTACGAAATTATTTACTGTACCTTGCACACAGAAGGTTAGATCCAGAACTACGAACGCTAGTGTATTTTCGCCAGCCAGAGCTGTAAAAACGCTATTTTGCATGTACTGCGCATGTGCACGGCAGATGTTACGACATGTAACTCTGAACGTGCGTACCTGCCCCGTATCAACAGCGTAACTACGAACAAAGGGGCGAGCCTGCCATATGACACCCGTAATTATGCTTCGGAGGGCGTGCTTAGGCGCATAAGTACGTGCAGCCATTACAGCCGTCAGGAGTTACGCTTGGAAGGGTTAAGGTAGAGTTTGGAAAGCGTAAAATGACTAAACTACGTACGACCGAGGGGAGTGCATAGTAAATACGTTATCATAAGTACGCTTCGCTAGGAAATGTAATTGAAACGTAGCTCTGGATCTGGCCCAGCACCTGCAGCGTACCTTACACACAGCATCTCCAGCGTACCTTACACACAGCATCTCCAGCGTACCTTACACACAGTATCTCCAGCGTACCTTACACACTGCATCTCCAGCGTACCTTACACACAGTATCTCCAGCGTACCTTACACACTGCATCTCCAGCGTACCTTACACACAGTATCTCCAGCGTACCTTACACACTGCATCTCCAGCGTACCTTACACACAGTATCTCCAGCGTACCTTACACACTGCATCTCCAGCGTACCTTACACACAGTATCTCCAGCGTACCTTACACACTGCATCTCCAGCGTACCTTACACACAGTATCTCCAGCGTACCTTACACACTGCATCTCCAGCGTACCTTACACACAGTATCTCCAGCGTACCTTACACACTGCATCTCCAGCGTACCTTACACACAGTATCTCCAGCGTACCTTACACACTGCATCTCCAGCGTACCTTACACACAGTATCTCCAGCGTACCTTACACACTGCATCTCCAGCGTACCTTACACACAGTATCTCCAGCGTACCTTACACACTGCATCTCCAGCGTACCTTACACACAGTATCTCCAGCGTACCTTACACACTGCATCTCCAGCGTACCTTACACACAGCATCTCCAGCGTACCTTACACACAGCATCTCCAGCATACCTTACACACAGCGGGGGTGATTCAGAAATGCGATTGCGAAAAGATCGCAAATATATGCACCTTAGGTAAGATCTTACCAGGTTACATCCCACTGCATAAACAGTCACTCCCCTTGCAAACAGCGGCGGATCTTAAAGTTAGACCACCATTGACTAACCCTAACTCTGCGCTGTCATTTGAGATCTTAAGGAAAGTAGTAGCGTTTATTTGCGATCCTAAGTGTCTGCCCGCGCCCACTTTCCCTCATCTCCCTGCCTCCCCCCCGCCCATTTTCATGCAAATCCTTCAGATCTTAAACTTTCGCAGCACTTAAGATCTTAAGTGCTTGCGATCGATTCAAAGGTACGCTCTTAGCGAATTTATGCTCCTAACCG
>WWET01001729.1:74801-87264 GCA_011038615.1 Limnodynastes dumerilii | reverse complement strand
AACCGCTCCTAGCTTCCTTAGCAGTGTACTGTATGGTATTGTGGCTAGCCACTGTCCAATTATTTTAGAATAAATAGGTCCCATACACACAGGGACCTGATTACATGCATCAGTCCATTTAGCTTTTTTATACAAGCTGACATGTACTTTAGGTTTTATTCAATGTAGACATTAAATGCATGAAATAACAATGCACCTGATTCACAGTTAAGAAGCTGCCGCTATTTCTGTGCATATTCTTAAGAATGATTAAACCGTGCATGCATAGTACCCTTATTTACGCGATCTACGTAGGTTTTAAGAACGGCGATCTCTAAGCGATTTACAAAGTTTGTACTGAGATAATTAAGAAGGGGCATGCCTGACCAAGTTAAGAAGGGAGTTAAGAAAAGTGGGTGTGGGGGATGCATTTAAATGGGGGCAGACAGGGCGTGGTTTGCTAAGTACATTTTTAGACAAATGCATGGAAAGATAAGGCTGCTGTTAATTTCAAGGAAGTCTTATGCAAACTATAGCACATGGAACCATCTATGTTAGAGTGTCTTTGTGGAATTCCTGTAAGTAAACCACTAGAAATATAGCATTATTATATAAAAGTGCAGGGAATCCGAGCAACAAGAGAGAGGAGCTGACAGTGAAGGAACAGTAAACAAGCTGCCATTGTATCAGTAAAGAGTATCTCCACAATCCTATAGGCTCTATACCCGTGACCAGTCTGTTCATTACAAGAAGCAGCCATAGCAATCCCTTAGTTGTGAAGAACCCTGCTTTCCATATGGTAGATTCTAATCCTGTCACCTATGTCACCTATATCTTTGTATGTGATATTATTTATAATAATTATAATGATGGCTTATAGTAGCTCTGTCTATTGCTTCTAATTGTCTGACTACATAATGAACCAACGAATAGTCCTTCAGTATCATTGTTGATATACATTAACATTCAGTCTTAATCATGAGATGTTTTGACAATATGACATGATCTTGTATATATAGCACTGCTTTAGGTTATAATATGGCTTGCATATAGGGTGATGCACCTATACCAGTGGTTCCCAAACTTTCTCAGTTCAAGGCACCCTTAAGACAAAATTATTACCAAGCACTCCCATTTTTTAAGTATTTGAGTCAAAATAGCGTAATAACTATTTAGGCAAAGACAGAAATACTTATTAAAATAGACATCAAGATGTTTTAGTTTTTTTAAGCAATCAACGCTTTACAAATATAAACAGATCTTAGTGCACATTTTAATGAAAATGTGATTTCCCGTCTGCAAGGTTACCTCATTCAGATGGGTCCCTACCTACACTTAAAAATCAACTTCTCTAACGTGGTACTTACCTCCCTCTCTTGCATTTGTCTATAAATTTATTTAAATTATTGATGGCAGGACACATCCACCTTTTAATACAACACAATCTATGTACCATAATAACAAATACAAGACTTACCGTCCCTCTCTCAGTTATAGGCTGCAAAGAAATGATTGGAGTACTGTCTGTTATTTCACCTGGAACACAGGGGTAGGCTGTTCTCGAACAGGTTTTCCAAAAAGCAAAATAAAATATATCTTATTAAAATAAAAACACCCCCCTCTATTCACTTCATCATCTCAACCTCCCCATTCACTTCATCATCACCCCCTCCCCCTTCTCATCTTCTTCCCCATTCTCTTTATCATTTCTCCATCCCCTTCATTATTTCCCTCTCCTCTTCATCATTTCCTTCATATTAGAAAACTGGTACAGATTGCCTCACCGTTATTCATATTAGAAAACTGGTACAGATTGCCTCACCGTTATTCATATTAGAAAACTGGTACAGATTGCCTCACCGTTATTCATATTAGAAAACTGGTACAGATTGCCTCACCGTTATTCATATTAGAAAACTGGTACAGATTGCCTCACCGTTATTCATATTAGAAAACTGGTACAGATTGCCTCACCGTTATTCATATTAGAAAACTGGTACAGATTGCCTCACCGTTATTCATATTAGAAAACTGGTACAGATTGCCTCACCGTTATTCATATTAGAAAACTGGTACAGATTGCCTCACCGTTATTCATATTAGAAAACTGGTACAGATTGCCTCACCGTTATTCATATTAGAAAACTGGTACAGATTGCCTCACCGTTATTCATATTAGAAAACTGGTACAGATTGCCTCACCGTTATTCATATTAGAAAACTGGTACAGATTGCCTCACCGTTATTCATATTAGAAAACTGGTACAGATTGCCTCACCGTTATTCATATTAGAAAACTGGTACAGATTGCCTCACCGTTATTCATATTAGAAAACTGGTACAGATTGCCTCACCGTTATTCATATTAGAAAACTGGTACAGATTGCCTCACCGTTATTCATATTAGAAAACTGGTACAGATTGCCTCACCGTTATTCATATTAGAAAACTGGTACAGATTGCCTCACCGTTATTCATATTAGAAAACTGGTACAGATTGCCTCACCGTTATTCATATTAGAAAACTGGTACAGATTGCCTCACCGTTATTCATATTAGAAAACTGGTACAGATTGCCTCACCGTTATTCATATTAGAAAACTGGTACAGATTGCCTCACCGTTATTCATATTAGAAAACTGGTACAGATTGCCTCACCGTTATTCATATTAGAAAACTGGTACAGATTGCCTCACCGTTATTCATATTAGAAAACTGGTACAGATTGCCTCACCGTTATTCATATTAGAAAACTGGTACAGATTGCCTCACCGTTATTCATATTAGAAAACTGGTACAGATTGCCTCACCGTTATTCATATTAGAAAACTGGTACAGATTGCCTCACCGTTATTCATATTAGAAAACTGGTACAGATTGCCTCACCGTTATTCATATTAGAAAACTGGTACAGATTGCCTCACCGTTATTCATATTAGAAAACTGGTACAGATTGCCTCACCGTTATTCATATTAGAAAACTGGTACAGATTGCCTCACCGTTATTCATATTAGAAAACTGGTACAGATTGCCTCACCGTTATTCATATTAGAAAACTGGTACAGATTGCCTCACCGTTATTCATATTAGAAAACTGGTACAGATTGCCTCACCGTTATTCATATTAGAAAACTGGTACAGATTGCCTCACCGTTATTCATATTAGAAAACTGGTACAGATTGCCTCACCGTTATTCATATTAGAAAACTGGTACAGATTGCCTCACCGTTATTCATATTAGAAAACTGGTACAGATTGCCTCACCGTTATTCATATTAGAAAACTGGTACAGATTGCCTCACCGTTATTCATATTAGAAAACTGGTACAGATTGCCTCACCGTTATTCATATTAGAAAACTGGTACAGATTGCCTCACCGTTATTCATATTAGAAAACTGGTACAGATTGCCTCACCGTTATTCATATTAGAAAACTGGTACAGATTGCCTCACCGTTATTCATATTAGAAAACTGGTACAGATTGCCTCACCGTTATTCATATTAGAAAACTGGTACAGATTGCCTCACCGTTATTCATATTAGAAAACTGGTACAGATTGCCTCACCGTTATTCATATTAGAAAACTGGTACAGATTGCCTCACCGTTATTCATATTAGAAAACTGGTACAGATTGCCTCACCGTTATTCATATTAGAAAACTGGTACAGATTGCCTCACCGTTATTCATATTAGAAAACTGGTACAGATTGCCTCACCGTTATTCATATTAGAAAACTGGTACAGATTGCCTCACCGTTATTCATATTAGAAAACTGGTACAGATTGCCTCACCGTTATTCATATTAGAAAACTGGTACAGATTGCCTCACCGTTATTCATATTAGAAAACTGGTACAGATTGCCTCACCGTTATTCATATTAGAAAACTGGTACAGATTGCCTCACCGTTATTCATATTAGAAAACTGGTACAGATTGCCTCACCGTTATTCATATTAGAAAACTGGTACAGATTGCCTCACCGTTATTCATATTAGAAAACTGGTACAGATTGCCTCACCGTTATTCATATTAGAAAACTGGTACAGATTGCCTCACCGTTATTCATATTAGAAAACTGGTACAGATTGCCTCACCGTTATTCATATTAGAAAACTGGTACAGATTGCCTCACCGTTATTCATATTAGAAAACTGGTACAGATTGCCTCACCGTTATTCATATTAGAAAACTGGTACAGATTGCCTCACCGTTATTCATATTAGAAAACTGGTACAGATTGCCTCACCGTTATTCATATTAGAAAACTGGTACAGATTGCCTCACCGTTATTCATATTAGAAAACTGGTACAGATTGCCTCACCGTTATTCATATTAGAAAACTGGTACAGATTGCCTCACCGTTATTCATATTAGAAAACTGGTACAGATTGCCTCACCGTTATTCATATTAGAAAACTGGTACAGATTGCCTCACCGTTATTCATATTAGAAAACTGGTACAGATTGCCTCACCGTTATTCATATTAGAAAACTGGTACAGATTGCCTCACCGTTATTCATATTAGAAAACTGGTACAGATTGCCTCACCGTTATTCATATTAGAAAACTGGTACAGATTGCCTCACCGTTATTCATATTAGAAAACTGGTACAGATTGCCTCACCGTTATTCATATTAGAAAACTGGTACAGATTGCCTCACCGTTATTCATATTAGAAAACTGGTACAGATTGCCTCACCGTTATTCATATTAGAAAACTGGTACAGATTGCCTCACCGTTATTCATATTAGAAAACTGGTACAGATTGCCTCACCGTTATTCATATTAGAAAACTGGTACAGATTGCCTCACCGTTATTCATATTAGAAAACTGGTACAGATTGCCTCACCGTTATTCATATTAGAAAACTGGTACAGATTGCCTCACCGTTATTCATATTAGAAAACTGGTACAGATTGCCTCACCGTTATTCATATTAGAAAACTGGTACAGATTGCCTCACCGTTATTCATATTAGAAAACTGGTACAGATTGCCTCACCGTTATTCATATTAGAAAACTGGTACAGATTGCCTCACCGTTATTCATATTAGAAAACTGGTACAGATTGCCTCACCGTTATTCATATTAGAAAACTGGTACAGATTGCCTCACCGTTATTCATATTAGAAAACTGGTACAGATTGCCTCACCGTTATTCATATTAGAAAACTGGTACAGATTGCCTCACCGTTATTCATATTAGAAAACTGGTACAGATTGCCTCACCGTTATTCATATTAGAAAACTGGTACAGATTGCCTCACCGTTATTCATATTAGAAAACTGGTACAGATTGCCTCACCGTTATTCATATTAGAAAACTGGTACAGATTGCCTCACCGTTATTCATATTAGAAAACTGGTACAGATTGCCTCACCGTTATTCATATTAGAAAACTGGTACAGATTGCCTCACCGTTATTCATATTAGAAAACTGGTACAGATTGCCTCACCGTTATTCATATTAGAAAACTGGTACAGATTGCCTCACCGTTATTCATATTAGAAAACTGGTACAGATTGCCTCACCGTTATTCATATTAGAAAACTGGTACAGATTGCCTCACCGTTATTCATATTAGAAAACTGGTACAGATTGCCTCACCGTTATTCATATTAGAAAACTGGTACAGATTGCCTCACCGTTATTCATATTAGAAAACTGGTACAGATTGCCTCACCGTTATTCATATTAGAAAACTGGTACAGATTGCCTCACCGTTATTCATATTAGAAAACTGGTACAGATTGCCTCACCGTTATTCATATTAGAAAACTGGTACAGATTGCCTCACCGTTATTCATATTAGAAAACTGGTACAGATTGCCTCACCGTTATTCATATTAGAAAACTGGTACAGATTGCCTCACCGTTATTCATATTAGAAAACTGGTACAGATTGCCTCACCGTTATTCATATTAGAAAACTGGTACAGATTGCCTCACCGTTATTCATATTAGAAAACTGGTACAGATTGCCTCACCGTTATTCATATTAGAAAACTGGTACAGATTGCCTCACCGTTATTCATATTAGAAAACTGGTACAGATTGCCTCACCGTTATTCATATTAGAAAACTGGTACAGATTGCCTCACCGTTATTCATATTAGAAAACTGGTACAGATTGCCTCACCGTTATTCATATTAGAAAACTGGTACAGATTGCCTCACCGTTATTCATATTAGAAAACTGGTACAGATTGCCTCACCGTTATTCATATTAGAAAACTGGTACAGATTGCCTCACCGTTATTCATATTAGAAAACTGGTACAGATTGCCTCACCGTTATTCATATTAGAAAACTGGTACAGATTGCCTCACCGTTATTCATATTAGAAAACTGGTACAGATTGCCTCACCGTTATTCATATTAGAAAACTGGTACAGATTGCCTCACCGTTATTCATATTAGAAAACTGGTACAGATTGCCTCACCGTTATTCATATTAGAAAACTGGTACAGATTGCCTCACCGTTATTCATATTAGAAAACTGGTACAGATTGCCTCACCGTTATTCATATTAGAAAACTGGTACAGATTGCCTCACCGTTATTCATATTAGAAAACTGGTACAGATTGCCTCACCGTTATTCATATTAGAAAACTGGTACAGATTGCCTCACCGTTATTCATATTAGAAAACTGGTACAGATTGCCTCACCGTTATTCATATTAGAAAACTGGTACAGATTGCCTCACCGTTATTCATATTAGAAAACTGGTACAGATTGCCTCACCGTTATTCATATTAGAAAACTGGTACAGATTGCCTCACCGTTATTCATATTAGAAAACTGGTACAGATTGCCTCACCGTTATTCATATTAGAAAACTGGTACAGATTGCCTCACCGTTATTCATATTAGAAAACTGGTACAGATTGCCTCACCGTTATTCATATTAGAAAACTGGTACAGATTGCCTCACCGTTATTCATATTAGAAAACTGGTACAGATTGCCTCACCGTTATTCATATTAGAAAACTGGTACAGATTGCCTCACCGTTATTCATATTAGAAAACTGGTACAGATTGCCTCACCGTTATTCATATTAGAAAACTGGTACAGATTGCCTCACCGTTATTCATATTAGAAAACTGGTACAGATTGCCTCACCGTTATTCATATTAGAAAACTGGTACAGATTGCCTCACCGTTATTCATATTAGAAAACTGGTACAGATTGCCTCACCGTTATTCATATTAGAAAACTGGTACAGATTGCCTCACCGTTATTCATATTAGAAAACTGGTACAGATTGCCTCACCGTTATTCATATTAGAAAACTGGTACAGATTGCCTCACCGTTATTCATATTAGAAAACTGGTACAGATTGCCTCACCGTTATTCATATTAGAAAACTGGTACAGATTGCCTCACCGTTATTCATATTAGAAAACTGGTACAGATTGCCTCACCGTTATTCATATTAGAAAACTGGTACAGATTGCCTCACCGTTATTCATATTAGAAAACTGGTACAGATTGCCTCACCGTTATTCATATTAGAAAACTGGTACAGATTGCCTCACCGTTATTCATATTAGAAAACTGGTACAGATTGCCTCACCGTTATTCATATTAGAAAACTGGTACAGATTGCCTCACCGTTATTCATATTAGAAAACTGGTACAGATTGCCTCACCGTTATTCATATTAGAAAACTGGTACAGATTGCCTCACCGTTATTCATATTAGAAAACTGGTACAGATTGCCTCACCGTTATTCATATTAGAAAACTGGTACAGATTGCCTCACCCTTATTCATATTAGAAAACTGGTACAGATTGCCTCACCCTTATTCATATTAGAAAACTGGTACAGATTGCCTCACCCTTATTCATATTAGAAAACTGGTACAGATTGCCTCACCCTTATTCATATTAGAAAACTGGTACAGATTGCCTCACCCTTATTCATATTAGAAAACTGGTACAGATTGCCTCACCCTTATTCATATTAGAAAACTGGTACAGATTGCCTCACCCTTATTCATATTAGAAAACTGGTACAGATTGCCTCACCCTTATTCATATTAGAAAACTGGTACAGATTGCCTCACCATTATCCATATTAGAAAACTGGTACAGATTGCCTCACCATTATCCATATTAGAAAACTGGTACAGATTGCCTCACCATTATCCATATTAGAAAACTGGTACAGATTGCCTCACCATTATCCATATTAGAAAACTGGTACAGATTGCCTCACCATTATCCATATTAGAAAACTGGTACAGATTGCCTCACCATTATCCATATTAGAAAACTGGTACAGATTGCCTCACCCTTATTGATATTAGAAAACTGGTACAGATTGCCTCACCCTTATTCATATTAGAAAACTGGTACAGATTGCCTCACCATTATTCATATTAGAGCTCCACACGTTGTTAAAGAGTGCACTCTCTTACATCTATCTTATGATGGGACATAGGACCGGAGTAACACATATGATTTTGCTAGATATTGTGTGCGTATTTTTAGGGTCAGATTAATTTGCGCATGCGTAGTAACTTTATCCACGCAAGTTACGTAGGATTTAGGCACGAAAGTCCATCAGGCACGGATTTCTGAATCGCTCTTAGTGACATACGTACAGAGGGAGTGGTTGTCTTCCCTACGCTTGAAAGTCGGCGGAGGAGGTATTTAAATGGCCTTTTGAGGGCGCGGTTAGTAATGTACGTACGTAAATTACGCACGTAACTACACACGTAGAGTTAAAGTTGCCCTATGGACGCGTAAGTCACCGAAAACCCATCTGTGCGAGGGGAGTGTCATGGGTGTTGCCTTTCAACGTCCGTGCCTATATATATTATATAGGCACGGTTATATAGGTATAACATCCTATTAGAATAGATAGAGAGTCCTTATATGTTACCCTTATAACATTTATACATGATTATTTTTTGCACTTTACCCAGTACGTAGAAACATGCAGGGCCGAATTAACCATAGGGCCATCGAGGCGGTCGCCCTGGGGCCTCCACACACAAAGGGCTTGCACATACATCAAGTATTCAGTGCTCCTGCAGCTGTTTATGGGGATGGATGTAATTGACTGACATCCTCCTCTTAAATACGCTTTTCCGCAGCCACGATAGTGCTCTTAGGGGGAAGATGTCAATTACTGACATCCAGCCCTCTGGACAGCTGCGGGAGCCTGTGTTTGTGTGTATTTTTGTGTGTTGGAAGCCCCCACAGTTTAATTGTCAAGAGGGCCCCCACAAACCTTTATCCAGCCCTGGAGACATGTCTGTGATATGGCCTTTAAGTCACAATTAGCACAAAATGTAAGAAATAGTATGTGCCTTTATGCAACAATTTACTCCAACAGTGGAGTAAATTTGCTTTTTTTATTTGTTTTTCTAATTACAGATGATAAAATACCTGCTCATCGAGCTGTCCTGGTTGCCCGCTGTGAAGTAATGGCTGCCATGTTTAGCGGAAGTTACTTGGAAGCCAACTGTGTTCTTATTCCAGTATATGACATATCTAGGGACACATTTATTGCCTTTCTGGAATATATCTACACTGATTCCTTCTACCCTGGTAAGTCATACATTCTGTTTCCCAAGACTCTATTGTAAATAAAAACAAATACATTAGTGAATAGTTAATAATAAATGGATAAAAAAAATTGTCATCCCTAATTATATTCTTCTCATGCACATTCGTCTTAGGTGCATACAATAGATATTCAGTATTGTATTTTATTAGATTCTATTACAAAAGTGTCCATTACACTCATTTCAACCGGATTGGTATTGTAATTGAATAAATGTCTCCCAAGTAACAAATCTGGGGAAATCCTCTTTCCCAGGACCCCAGCTCCTGAAGCCACAAGCCATATATTGTGAAAGCAATGGCCTAAATTAAGATTTTCGAGACCTCATCCATTTTTTTTCATCCGTGTTATGAGATTTGTGTGCATTTTACCTTATCCAAACTTGCAAATAAATGATACTTCTCACAGCTTCTGAAAGGGGCTAGATTGCGTTTGCAAGTGGATGGGGCTTACTATGTACAATGTACAGTGTGCTAATGAAGTGTGTACCAATGCTCTGTCATTTTACATTCATGCGAGTTAGAAAACGTACAAGGTATGTCTATAAAATAACGGCGCTGGTTGACTGGGATCAGTTCAGTTGAATGGCAGCGGTGCATGGTCTAGTAAGGCTTGGGAATAGCTTTTCAAGTTCTAGACTGTAAGAAACAGAGTGGTAGGCTTATGCAGAGCACTGTCAGGCTGGATTCTAATGCTGTCAAGATCTTTTACTGCAACGCGTTTCGTGTCGTCCTGGACACTTTCTCAAGCAGAAGGCAATGACACTGGTCATAAAGCAATCTGGCTTTGCTATCAGCTGTCCTGTTTAACTGCTCTGGTGGCTGATATCAGATCCTTTTCGATCGTCGTCGGACATCCCTGAGCCATGAGTTTGACCTGCCTGTACTAAACAAACCTGAATTCTAATCACTCGTTAATACTTTTGTATGAAATATTCACCTGATTTATTAACTAATGACATTTATATTGTGTTTGTGATACGTAATACAGCTGAAGTCACTATATTGGTCATTTCTCGTCCAGCTAGCACTCAGCAAGCCCTGTCACTGCTCATTTGCTCTGAGATGTACCAAGTGCTTAGACTGAAGCGCATTTGTGAACGCTATATTGTCACCCAACTGCAGAGCATGCCAAGTAGGGAGCTGTCATCGACAAGTTTAAGTGTGGTCACTCTACTTAAGAAGGCTAAGGTAATGGCAATTTTACCGTAGTGCACAAAGGTAGATGTCCTCATGTTAAACCAGGTTCTACTTGTTTGGCAGATATAAGGGGTTTTTTTTTTTTTTCTTTCAAAGTGGCCAAAATAATTGGAAGTCGTTTAATCGCGACAAAATATGAAATGCAAAAAAAGGCCGTGACGAAAGCAACAAGATGCTACTTGCACAAGTGAACTGATATAACATGTGCAATGATGGTAAATGCAAATGCATGTGCAGTTTAAACCCAAGCTGGCCTGGGCAAAATAAGACGACTCCTATCGCTGCCAACCAATTGTGAACAGAAGTTCTGTTACTGTGATAGAAAGATAGAAATCCTGCTATGGCTTCAATCTAATAAGATGAAGATCATAGTTTGATTGTTTCATCTTGGTATGATTCAATTCAGATGAATAAACTTAGATTTATTTATTTCAATGAATTACTTTGATGATATTAGTTAGACTGAACCTCAATCTATTGATCTATGTATTTTTTTTAGCTTACATCATGAATTAGACATTGGTACTGTTTAATCAGTATAACATATACGTCCGGTGTTTAGCGTTTTTTCTTACTGCGCATACTGCGTATCTTTTCCTTACGTAGATTGTATAAATGCGGTCTTTCAGAAAAAGATACGTAGATAACGTAAAAAATGTACTACACATGCGCAGTAGGTAAAAACGCTAAACACCGGTCATATATGTTATACATCCAGTAGTCTGCATACAGCCCTTTGTGTGTTTCTTGTTTCCTTTTTGAAATGATCCAATGACTACGTAGAAATGTTCTTATTAAGTCTGATGAAAAGTATCATACAAATGACACATGGGCACAGAGGGGAAGCAAAATTCTTTCTTGAGAATCCATGAAGAAAGCCCCCTCCCCACAGAACCCCTTACATATTAGCAGGTGCAGATTTGCTTCTGATTTCGGTGTTTCTATCCCTGAATCAGCTCTATGTTATAAAGCAGATTTAACTCTAACTGTATTTTACTGCTAGGATCAGTGCTGAGTACTGCTTATAAAAATAGCTAGGCAGCAGCTGCTCGGCAGTGAGGGGCCGAGCATTGGACAGACCAGGTGCTGCAGAACAGTTACTCTACAGCCGCTCAGTGTGCTCCAACATTGTCCAAACCTGTCCGCACCTGTGCAGTTTGGTCACCAGCTTCACATGCGCAGTATGGTGTCCAAATTGCCCATGTGCCGGATGGAGGGGGAGTGCAGATTGCCCCTCTCTTTTATCTGGGATTCTGCTGGTGTCCTTGGCTGGCATTTATAACTACTAACATCTATCATTTTAAGTAACGGTTGAGCAATATTTGAAAAAATATATATTAGTTTTTCTTTATTGTAAATATCTACCTAAAATATGGCTATATATATATACATGAAAATATGTGAGCATTATGTCTGAATTTTATAATTACAATTTTTATTCTTATTGACAGTTCCATAACTCTGAATGTCTTTACACATGGCTTCTTTCTTTTATTGCTGCACACTATCTGATCTTCAGTCAAAAGGCAGAGTTCCAAGACCTTTCAGGTACTCTAAATGGCAGTGTCTTTAAATTGTGGTTTTGCCCCCCAAAAATTTATATATATATATATATATATATATATAGTCGCTGGCGAAAGATGCTGCATCCCTGAAACGTTGGGATTGGAAATAAATTTGTAATC
>WWET01001729.1:61321-74513 GCA_011038615.1 Limnodynastes dumerilii | reverse complement strand
TATAGTCCAGTAAATTAGCACTCACTTGTAACAATATACTGCTCCTGGTGCTACTTAAAGTAGTATTGGTATCCAAAAATCCAGAAGAATTAAGGCACACACTGAGATTAAATGAGCATTTATTACTGAACTTTAAGTCTCCATAAGTGCTTTAATTCTATTGGATTTTTGTATACCAATACTACCTGAAGTAGCACCAGGAGTGCCTGAATACTTCTGAATTTATATATACACATATATTTAGTATCACTGGCCCACAGTCAGTTACTAGGATGCAGTCTGTATTGTATGATGGTCACTTGGATACTATGTGTATTGTATAGCAATGACTAAGGGCCTGATCCAGACCTACGCTCATGAAACGATCATGTGCGTAGCGTATTTACGCCAGTGTACCTCCGCTTCACTCCCCTTGGTCGTACTTAGTTTTCCCTTCTTACGCCGAGCAAACGCTACCCTAACTTTTCTGATCGTAACCGCGGGCGGCCGTAAGCTCCTTGCGTAGTTACAACGCTTAGCACGCCCATACTGTACAAATGACTCAACGCCCATACTGTACGATTTAAATGCCTCACCCCGCCTTCAGTGCGTATTTACGGGTTTCTTATGGCAGGCACGCCCCCTCGAGTGTTGTTACGAAGCTGCTACGCTCAAAGGCAATACGCTCAGAATTTCGTAGCGTAACATGAGCGTAACATCTGCCCCGAGCATGCGCAGTAAGTACAAATGGCTGTTTTTATGCTTATGACCATCGTAAAAACGCACCCGAGCGTAGGTCTGGATCAGGCCCTAGGACACTGTCTGTATTGCAGAGCAGTGATTAGAATATGCTTTCTTTTATTGTGATCACAATAACGTGTACTGTGTTTTATGATGCTCACACGGATGCTGCAATGTAGGAAGGTCACTGGTGTTAAATGTTAAACAAGAGGGTGCAAATTTATAGTTTACAGGGGGAGCTGACTACACTAGCGCTGGCCCTGCTGAGTCTATATAGCTTATATTACGGCACTTCAGTTATATAGACTTACTCCCCTGCTTCCCCTGGACAGTGCCCCCTTAACATCTGGAGAGGACGAAATTGCCTCCTTGCCCCATTTTTGATGTCCCTGGGCAGTGATTAAATGTCACTTCTGGCTTTTTGTTAGTTATCTGAGCATTTGCTACATGCAAAAACTAATTGCGTTTTCTTAGCTGACAAGGCTACAGATGGCTTACTGCACTGCTGTTTTCTTGTCAGAAGAGCTTACTTGCAGGCAATTCACAAGCCACAAATTGAATATACTTTTAGTTTTTTATTAGATCATGCCTTGAAACAGCACTCAGTATTTGTATTCTCTCCCTACATGTTTCCCATCTGAATGTATTTTATGAATAGTTTACATTTACTGTGTAAACATGTTTCATTGATTGTGGTTTACAATTGACTTATTCTCTTTTCATCTAGCTGAAGAACTGGATTTTATTGAGAGTCACAAATGGCCCCCAAATGTTTACTTGAAGCAGCTTGCTGAATATAGGAGATACATCCACTCCCCAAAGCACAGGTGCGCTGTCATGTGACCAGGGAACACGGCCTTCTGCATTAATGGACTAATCACATCATTTTATGTCAGTTCAGGATTTTATTTATATTTATTTTCTTCTGTATTTTTTAAATTCTCCATTTTCCTGATGACTGGGAGCTGAGTGTGACCATAAAAATTCCAGTGCTTCGGTCTGGCCATGTTACTACCAGATTATACTGTGCTACAACTATATATCTGACTATGACATTATTACAAAAAGGACATTCATTTTTACAAGTCACTGGGCCTGATCCAGAGGTGATCATACGCCAGGTCACGTAGAATATCTTTGCGTGATGTAGCACTGTGCGTTCACATAATCCAGTCCCATTCATACCTGAATGCAACTCGAGCTGTGGTGGCAATAAGAGCTGTTTACGCCACAATATTTACTCCACCACAGGTCACGTCTAATCCAAGGGGTTGACACGACGCAACCAATTTCTGTGCATTAGAACTTCAGACTTCAAACGCAACACTAAATATAGGGAATTGCTGCTGGAGTATTGTGCTGTTGCCAAATATTTAATATGTTTGCATTTTTTTTATTACACTCATTGGGCCGGATCCAGAACTATATTTCGATACGTGGATTGCGTATATGCAGTCAAGACTGCATATACGCAATCTACGTATCAAAACGATACGAAGATTACGTACAATAGCTACTACGCATGCGCAGTAGCTACTGTTTATTGAACTACGTCTGTCTATGGAAGACGGACGTAGTTCTGGATCCGGCCCATTATTTTGTATTGTTTTAGTGCATTTACATCATGACGGAAGTAACCTCTTTCCCCAGCGTACATTACAGCATGCTAGCCTGCACTTGTGCATCATATATTGTCACATGTCTACAGTGAGCTTGGCCTCTTTGTGCCCATACACTATGTGGCATAATTACATTGCCATCCAGAGGTACCGCTGTGTGTGCCTTTGAATTATACGCAGCCTGCTGAGGATTTGCGGCTATGTGTACGGCACATGTGATGCATATTTGTGTGCGTCTCTGGATCAGCCCCACTGACTAGAAACGTGGGATAGAAGCTCCCAAAACAGGATGAGAATGAAAACTACTCATTTTTGTGAAATATTCTGACATTGAAGTCACAGGGCCGATCTTTAAAGACTGCATTACGCAATCGCATGCGTAGTAGCTATATTCGGTAAATTATGGACGTATGGAAAAAAAAGGCAGTTGTGAATCCGGCCCACTATTACATATCTTTTGATTTGTTGATTAGGAGCATTTATATAATAAAATAGAACCTTCTGAAACTGCCAACGTGGGATATTGTAGTGATAGAAGCAGATAGGCTGGATGCAGTAGCCTAAGGGCAAAGCTGTCCCAACACTCAGGAACTTCATAGCCCAAGGGCTACCAAGATTTCTCACCTCATGATGCACATAAGAGTATTTGCATTGTCCCAGGGTTTGTGATTTTATCAAATACATTTTATGTTTAGTATTTTACATACCAGATATAATAACACTTTGGGACTAACAGTTACTTTTATTATTCCCAAATACCTTAATTGATGTGATTTTAAGGTAAAGCTATCACTGGATTTACAGGTACACTGCCAACAAATATTCTGCAATATTCTGTGTATTTTGTCTTAAACCTGCCACATATTACAAAGCTTCATATACATGGCTAAAGTCTGACTGATTTACAGTTCATCACAACTAACATCTAATGGTGAGAGAGTCTCTTTGGGCACATTTTATAGTTTACATCACTCTATTGATGCCTTAAGTCCTTAGTGGGTTTCTTAATAAAGCTTCTAAGGAAAAGTGGAGATGTTGCTCATGGCAACCAATCAGGTTTTGGCTTTCATTTACAAAACACAGTCTAGCAAATGATCACTAAAAAACAATTGGTTTCTATGGGATACATCCTGTTTTCTCAATACAGCTTAAACTTCATATTATTGGTACCTAATTATCTGCCTAACTTGTATTTCAAAGGGATATGTTACAATAAAATGATCTCTATAACAAACTTGTCATGTGCTTTTAATTTGCTATACCTTGTCCATGGCAGCAGAAGCCATACATTTTGCTTATTTTAATAATCATGAACAATTACTGTCCTCGTTCAATTGCAGAACTAGCATATACCACGCCATTAAATGTTATTTTCACACAAAGCCTTATTGTGTGCACTTAGCAGGTTTTAGCGTAAGTAAGCAGATTTACTGCACATGCCCTGTAAACCTGTAACCTGTGTACAATGAGGTATACAGATACCATACTAGTTGTAGTGCGCTCATTTTGGCTGGTGCAGAATTTAAGAAAAGGTAAAACCAGGGTTGCTGACTCTCCCGGAATATCTGGGAGACTCCTGTAATTCTGGCAGTCCTCCTGCTATCCCGGGAGAGGCGGCAAATCTTCCGCAGGGGACTTGAGGCAGTGGTTTCATTCAAACCACAGCCTCAAGACCCGCCCCCCTGCCTAGCAACACTGCTATTCTTAGCGTTACTAAGCCCTGCCCCCATCCCTAGTAATACAAAGAAAAGAGTCATTTCTGGTCTGGGGCGGGGCTTTAGGTGTGGTTTGCATAAATAATGTCATTAAGTTCCACCCCCTTGCAGGCATGTATAGCTTCCATCTGGGATCTCCTGGGTTACTCGGGTAACGCTAAATCCTATCTTCAGTAGAATAGGATGATAGTAACATAATGACATGGCATTTATAATGATGTTTATACAATCTAAAGTTGATACAAAAAACAAACAAAATTAAACAAGAGATGAATGTGTGATGAAAAATAAACAGAGTGACAAGCGTGCACGGCCGCATAAGATATTATTCTAGGCCCTGAATCAAAATAAGAATCGGAGCAAGATACAAATTATACTATAATAAATAGCACTCCAAGGTATAAAGAACACTTGTAACTGTAGCACTATAAACACATGTAAGTAATATGTGACACATCGACAGGAGGTAACCGATAATGGATGTACAAGTGACGATATAAAAAACCTAGTGTCTGTAGCGGTGTCTGTAGCAAATTTGCCAATCTTGGTGTTCTCTGGCAAATGCCAAACGTCCTGCACGGTGTTGGGCTGTAAGCACAACCCCCACCTGTGGACGTCGGGGCTCATACCACCCTCATGGAGTCTGTTACTGACGTTTGAGCAGACACATGCACATTTGTGGCCTGCTGAAGGTCATTTTGCAGGGCTCAGGCAGTGCTTCTCCTGTTCCTCCTTGCACAAAGGGGGAGGTAGCGGGTTGTTGCCCTCCTACGGCCTCCTCCACGTCTTCTGATGTACTGGCCTGTCTCCTGGTAGCGCCTCCATGCTCTGGACACTACGCTGACAGACACAGCAAACCTTCTTGCTCGCATTGATGTGCCATCCTGGATGAGCTGCACTACCTGAGCCACTTGTGTGGGTTGTAGACTCCGCAGTGGCGTAGCTATAGGGGTCGCAGTGGTCGCACTTGCATAACCCCCCCCCCGCCACTCACCAATAGTGCCACGCTCAGTGGTGCAGTAGAACCGATACCTAATGTAGCAGCATCCCTGGCCACCTTCCCTGTAAGAGTAACGTTGCGTGATCTGGGGTCACACAACGTCACTTAGCCTGCGTCCCACAGCAGAAGAGAAGAGTAGCGGCGGGACTACAGGGAAGGAGGCCGGGATGCGCTGCAGTGAGCGCAGTGGCAGAACCGCAGGTAAGTAAACGTGGAGGCCTAGATCCTAATGGGGGACGCTGGGGGGAACTGGACACCTGATGGGGGATGCTGAGGGGACTGGACACCTGATGGGGGATGCTGAGGGGACTGGACATATAATGGGAGATGCTGGGGGGAACTGGACACCTGATGGGGGATGCTGAGGAGACTGGACATATGGGGATAGTGGGAGGACTGGACACATGATGGTGGATGCTGGGGATACTGGACACATGATGAGGGATGCTGGGGGGCTGGACACATGATGAGGAGTTTCAGTGCTTTTGTAAGTGAAGACGCTGATCAAACAGCTATATGGAAATATCTTCAATAACAGTTTGTCAGATGAGATTTAATATAATATTTCTTACAACGTAATCTAGTTTTGTGTACCTCTTTTATTGCTCTTATTTGAGCATTAAATGCTCAAGATTCATTGAGCGCCTGTAATTGGTCTTTTTTTCTTTGTATCTTTTACATAGAAGAAAGGGCATTAAGGTTGAATGGTCATACAGAAAGAACGGGCAATAAGGCTAACTGGACACACAAACAAGGAAGGGGCAATAAGGTTTATTGAATATACAAAAGTAAGAAGCAGAAAGGCTGACTGTGGAGACACATAGGAGGAGAGGAGAGATTGGATGGCTCTAGAGAGACTCATGGAGGGGAGATTAGACTACTGTAGAGACAGACAGACAGACACACATTGGATGGCTGTAGAGAAACAAACAGAAGGAGGAGATAGAAAGGCTGGATTGAGGTATATTTAATATGGGTAGATTTCTATACTTCATTGGTTAATTCCTCATATAGTTTTAATTTCAGAAATTTGGATTTTATGAATGTAGCCCAGTAAAATATTTTTTTTTTCTATTCTATATTTATTCGATTTCACATTACTACATTGAGACTTTTACTTTTATATTAATAGGTTTTACCTGTTCTTAAGAATAAAGTTGCTATTTTCATAACAAATCTGAATAGAAATAGTCCTGTGCCGCTTTACTTAACTATCAACATTTATATGGAGACCACACTGCTAATGACAAATGAAAACTATTATTGTATGACAGTCACTAAATTATTACTAATGTGTATTGTATGATGACAACTATGATACAATGTGTATTGTATGGTGACAACTATGATACAATGTGTATTGTATGGTGACAACTATGATACAATGTGTATTGTATGGTGACAACTATGATACAATGTGTATTGTATGGTGACAACTATGATACAATGTGTATTGTATGGTGACAACTATGATACAATGTGTATTGTATGGTGACAACTATGATACAATGTGTATTGTATGGTGACAACTATGATACAATGTGTATTGTATGGTGACAACTATGATACAATGTGTATTGTATGGTGATATAATGGTGCATTGTGTATGGCAATAGCTAGAGAGAGAGTGAGTGATCCCTATTTGATTTGATTTCACCTTAACGCTGCTAGGGCAGTCATCCAAGTGCACTGGAGATCCACCAATATCCGAGAGAGAGTGAGTGATCCCTATTTGATTTGATTTCACCTTAACGCTGCTAGGGCAGTCATCCCAGTGCACTGGAGATCCACCAATATCCTCACCGGCTTCAGAGTGGTACAAGCAAAAAGGACAAATTATTCTTGTCAAAAACTGATAAATGTGATGATTATGTAGCCCCGTGGTCCTCCTGGATTTTTTGCACATGCAGAATAGCTGCCTAAGTCTGTTCCAGTGTCATAATATATAATGCAGACATTTCTTTGGACAATAGACTCCATTAGGCACAAGAGAGGGAGAGGGATCCTCACTAGCCTTGACCACCGCACCAAATCCTCTGCTCCCTGGATACTTGTAATAACAATACTTACCTCCTGGCCTAACAAATAACATGCCTATCAGGAACTATTATGCTGAATAGCAACTTAACGCAAATAGAATAGTTTCTCCTAAGCTATGGTTCCAATTACCTAGTTAAACTACTTAGCCTAGAGCTATTATGGTTTTAAATAAGCATTGTCTATGTAGGGTTAAAATTAGGACGGGTAGGCCTTATGATTTTAAATAGTTTTATTTAAAAAATGGTGTTCCATTATCATAACAATAATCATTTCTGTTTAGACCACATGAACAAGCTGATTTATTAGACACCAGAAAGAATACAGCAGGCAATATTTCCTCCTGGTGATGTTCATGGAGGATATGCCTTACCCTTTGGCAAGCTCAGAGCTGTTCATAGTGAACCCAGTATCCAGTCTATTTGTGGTCATCCCTAAAAAGTTTGGGTACCTTTTAAATGTCTAAAAGTATTTTTGAAGACTATGACCTAGAAACACAAGTGGATGGCTTGCAAGAAGGATTTCTGATTACACCACTGAGCCATGACCAACCAACTGTACTAAATCGGTGGTTGTGTTCTTGTTTTTTTTTTGTTTTTTTTCAAGCGGCTTTTCATGATTGTTAGTAAATTAATTGGAAGTTTGGTTTTAGGTGTGTTTTCTTATTCCTTTTGAAATTTATCTTGCCTTAGCTTTATCCATTATTTGGTTATTCCCTCAGCTTCACAATAGTAGGCATACAGGGATGCAACAAACCTTCAGCATAATATCATTATGGAATTCAGGCAATACCAAATCAAAGATCAAACAGGCTTTATGTGCACAAATGCCACTCTACTTAGACATAGCTATAAACACTGCTAACTTCTTACTGTTTGAAGGTATTGTAAAGTCTGAATATAGTTTACCTACATATAAAGGGTTGAATGCATATTTAGTTAAATTCACATTTCAAAAAAATGTTAGTACACAACTGTTGGAAATGGAGGTTATATTTAGAATGCAATTAGAAACTTGAATCTATGTAAAATCAATACTGTGCCAATTTCAGAAATCTTTCAATTTATAAAGCCTTTAAAAAGTTTAACTTACTACTTTGCAAAGTAACTTTTTTATTAAGCACATTCCACAGTACAAAGCTTTCATAAACAATATGTACAATTCAATAACCTATTCATACACAGATGCTGAAATAGCAGTAACACAATCTGAAGTATCCCAGTGCTTATAGTCTTAATGTACATATGTCTGATAAGGATTCAGAAAATACTGAGCGCAGCCAGAATGTTAATATATTTCAGAATTTATAGGGCAACAAATTTAAATCCGTAAGTAACGCGAAATATAATTACAACTGAATTATTCAAACTTGTTTTCAGGGGACAAGTATCTCTTGCAAGCATTATATACATATTTACTGCATTTATTTTTTTATTTAACAAGCAGTAATGTAGAGTAAACAAAACAAACAACTTTCACAGACAACTGAGATGGCAGGTATAATAATAAGAGGCAGATATATGGATGGCAGGTATAATCCACAGTATATATATGTGTGTGTGTGTGTATATACAGTATGTGTGTGTGTAAATACAGTATGTGTGTGTGTGTGTGTATATATACAGTATGTTTGTGTGTATACAATATATATGTGTGTGCATATACAGTATGTGTGTGTGTGTGTATATATATTTATATATATAAATATATATACAGTATGTGTGTATATATAAATATATATATATATATATAATGTGTTGTTGATATGTAACACATCATCAAGAAATATAAAAAAATGGATCATAAGTGTATCTATAATGGGTGCAGGGTGTTCAGGGCCCCCCAGAACAGGGGGCCAGTTGCATTCATCCTGCACCCAAGTCTGCATATCAGGGTTGGCTACATTTTATTTCTTCCCTTGGGAAATCTCGGAATAGCTGCTGACTGGCCCCCCCCCCCTTTTCCTGAGGCAGGACTGACCCGATTCGCGGGCCGCAAAGGGGTGGGGCATAAATAGACCTGTTAATCCCCGCCACTTTTGCGACCCGTGAACCGGCACAGTCCCGCCTCAGGGGAAGGGGGCCCATGTACAATCCTGCACAAGGGCCCCCTCACATTTTAAAATGCCCCTGAAATGGATGTATATATATATATTTTAGGTTCGTACCCATTTTGCAAATCCATAGAAAAGTACTCATGTATATATATACAAAAGATAGAAGAATACTAGAGTGGTCATAGTATATATAGCGATATGTATGTACTAGGACAACATGGTCCCATACAAAGAATGTCAAATATGTAAGCGCAGCTCTGGAGCAACCCCACTGTGTGCAATGTTGAGTTGAGATATACACTAGTGTGATGTATAGACTTATGTTTCTGGGGGTATGTATGCACACATAGCAGATGCTGGGAGGTCTTTACAAATTTCTCATCAATGAACACTATGAACCTGATCCAGAGCTGTTCTTCTACCTTTTGTTTTCGGTGGATGTGCAGCAAGAATGAGCACAGAAAGATGGACGCACTGCTACCCAGCCGCCTGTGTCGGCATCCGTGTGCTCTGGGCTAGTGCAGTGGGTAGTTATACTATGTTAGTGTTAGCATGGGGGCGGTTTAGTGCTGCTGCGAGCAGTCTGATTCCCTGAACTTGTACCTAAAATTTTACAGCAGCTCAGAGCTGATGTAGGCGTAATACAAAGTGTGGTCCGGATTCACACTCAAGTACCTATATATATATATGCAGGACGCATGCATATCTTGGCGTTTTTATGCGTATTGCGCATTCGAGATCCATGTGTTACGCATGGAAACCCATTACGCATGGAGTTCAACTCTGTGCCTAATGAGATCCATAAGAAGGGGGGTGGAACTACTTCGTAAGTAGGAAGTTAAGAAAAATGGGTGATGGAGGCATTTGCGTATGGGCTGAGTTTGCAGGAACGTCACTTTTATTTTCAACTTTCCCATTGATAACAAGAATGAATTTCTGTTATATTTGTCCCTCATTTGTGTAAATAAAGTTCTAAAAGCTATTAAAGCTATTAGCTATTGTTTGAAATGGTTTTTTTTCATAATTAACATTAGGGACATTTTGCACTCACGGTACATATGATGAATAATAGATAAATAGAGGCATTGTAAGACTAGCAGAGAGAACAGGATAAGCTGATGGTTTACACGGCAGAGAAAAAACACTGCACATTAGGTAATTCTCAGATAACAATTTTATTAGCAGAAATCAAAGCCTTGGGATGGTGATGAGTTCTAATAAAGCAGCTCTGGAACTTTGCATATTTCCCTGAAATTAAACCAAAAGAAAAATCACATATTATGAGAGAATTAGGAACATTGGATCAGATCCAGACCCCCGTATGCTTCCCGTAGCAGTACGCACGAGAGAGGGGCGTGAAGTCGTACTGTCACTCCCTTCTCTCATACAGGCTGCCATAAGCCTGCCTTAACTGAAATGTAGGGATCAGCGGTCCGTATGACCTCTGATCTGTGTGTATCCCCAAAACACAGCCCCTACTTTATACTTACCATATTTCCCCCTGCCCATCTTTAGTAATTTGTGCAGGCAGAGAGGAAGAACCGCTTCATTGGACGGAACTCTTATCATACGTAACAAAGTTCCGTATAATAGGAATTACTAACGCAACTGTAGCGTAACATCTGCATGCGCCCTCCAGTCAATATAGACCACTTACACACTTTGCATGTTCAAGTGGTCTAACGGTATTAGATCTGGATCTGATTCATTGTGCATATGTTTTATTACTGCACACAACATTAATATATATACCGTATATATTCTTATATAAACATACAATGAAGATTAGTTGATTAAAAAACGTCAGAAGTTGAAACTATTAACTATTTTACTTAAATCTTACATGAGTATTGGATAATCTATCATTTATTAACACATTTTTGCAGTAACTCCAAGAAAAGCCAGTAATGCAAGTTCAATATAGTTACCAGCTACACCAAGGCTCCAATTGCAATCAACATTTTCTCCAGCTCCCCACTTTCATGTAGAGACACAAGGTCAGAACAGCCACCGATGCACTTCTCTCCTATGAATATCCGAGGCATCTGAATGTGAAATGTAAAAGGGGTTTACACCATAAATCAGTGTTGCTTTATAAGGTTGGGCTTATACTAGTACAAATATACTAGTACAAAAAATTGCTGTATCTATTGTACAAAGTGGAAATACTACTCACTAGTGCAACTTCAGCTAAAGGTAGTGAACACATATAGAAAGGGTATTAATAGCTATACAAAGGAAGTAAACATATATATAATGAATTCAATATATTCTCACTGATGTATTTCTAATAGTAGTCAATTATCCTATGGAAAGAAGTTAACATAGGACTCTTATACTGTATTTTAGTAAATAGTCTATTATATGGTCGATTAGTTAACCATGACTTGACTACTTGACCCTTGGCTATTGCTGTGCTGAGACAAGAGAGGTCAGTGTTTATATTATATCTGTTCTCCTAAGCTTTATGCCTTGATAGCTACCACCAACACAGTAAACTGGGTGAAAACTCGGGAATCTTTAGTATTCCTTTTTTTTAACATGACTTATCCCTGTGATCATGCAGGATCACAGGGAGAAAGACAAAAAGAATATATTCGAGAATGACTCTACTCCTACATTAAAATACACTGGATCCAGGCTTCTTTTGCCAATGTGCTCAGAGGTCACAGTGAAGATCAGGTACTGAATTCAGCCATCCATGCAAGTGAGGTGGACCACTCCCTTCGCTTGTATAGACTTTCAAAGCTAGACCCCCTACCTCAAGATCTACCTACTGTCCTCACTTAAAATGAGGATGGAGTGGAAGTCTGGATAGGGTGGCATGCATTGTGTATGCCTCCACTGTAACAATACCATACCTTCCCCTTCACTAGCACTTGGAGCAGCAGGATGGCTCACTGAGTAGCCTCACAGCACTAAGGTCATAAGTTTGATTCCCAGACTAGGCTTTATCTGTGTGGAGTTTGTATGTACTTAATTAACTTAATTGACTAAATTAACCCTAGTCTGTGTATGTAAGAATGTGTTAGGTTCCTTTGTATGTATGTAATAGGGGCAGGGACTGATGTGAGTGTCTAATGTTCTCTGTAAAGTGCTAGGGACAATTTGTGGTGCTATATAAATAAGCGTTAATTTGTGGCGCTATATAAATAAGCGTAAATAACTAGCACTTGCCCCACTTTGGCAATGCATCACAAGAACAGAAGGTACGTAAGTTTGGATTTTGCACATCAAGAAATGTACTGAGATCACAGCACATGTGCAATCAGGGACAAAAGGGGCATTTTACGCTCCTAACAATATATAAAAAAACCTATCTGGAAGTCTGTATCCGGTCCACACGAATTAATAGAAGTAGTGAGAATGCATCAGGCAGGGTTCCTGTTGCAGGGTAGCTACAAGCCCAGCCCAACAGTGAGTCAGCCCAGAGGCATAACTAACGTGGGTTTTGTAGGGCTTGTGCCCCAGGTTCCGATGGCTCCCAGCTGATGTGGGCGCAATCGGGGCCTTAGGGTATGAGTCCTACAAAACTTACATTAGTAAAGACCCGGCTCCCGTCGGAGGACTGAACCGTCACAGCAGCTGAAAGCGGTGGTGTTTGGGTGAGTAAAGACACTGACGTGACCCCAAGGTCGCGACAGCGTCACTTCAATGCAGAGAGCGCGCGGAGCCGAGCCCAAGGAGCGGGTAAGTGTATATGGCTGCAATTGGGGGCTGCACTAAGGACTAACTATATGAGGGGCTGCAGTAAGAACTAACTATATGAGGGGCTGCTCTGAGGACTAACTATATGAGGGGCTGCACTGAGGACAAACTATATGAGGGGCTTCACTGAGGACTAACTATATGAGGGGCTGCACTGAGGACTAACTATATGAGGGGCTGCAGTAACAACTAACTATATGAGGGGCTGCACTAAGGACTAACTATATGAGGGGCTGCAATGTATTTTAAGACCTAGGTCATGATATCTATGGACACTGACAGTGTCTCTGAAACATAAAACAAGCAACTGTTAAAAACAAGCCCAATCACTATATAT
>WWET01001729.1:11932-24197 GCA_011038615.1 Limnodynastes dumerilii | reverse complement strand
TAGTTACACTCAGGTCCGGGCGTAATTACACTCTTGTTATGCCGGCTGAAGTTAGGGTAGCCTTCAGCCAGTTTAACAGAGTGTAATTATGCCCGGGCCGGGGGAGTGTCAGGGGGAGTGCATAGATGTTATGTTGAGCGTTAGTACGCTCAGCGCAACATCGTAGGTCTGGATCAGGCCCATTATTCGGACACACAAGGGATTGGAACAATGATTTAATAGTTGTAAATATGCACACAAAATGGACTTCCAGCCCTGAATTCCATGCAGAAAATGGGTTCCATTTTAAGTGGGGTCGATGCGTAAATATTAAGGTAGGGTCCTGCTGACAGCGTATGAGGGGAGTGTTTTCCTTTAACCTCTGCTAGCAGGACCCTATTAACTCAGGATCCAGTCCTAACAACAGATTCCTACTATCAGAAATACATATTCTGCACTTCTCTTTTTGGGACCACACAAACAGTCCTTACACATCCCCAATTTTCTACATTATCAGACCCTCTCTGTACGAGCTGATTTTTGGAATCAACAAAAAGATTCTTTTAATTATTTGCTACTGAGGTTCATTTAAGAGACAGAGCCTAAGATCTCTTGTGGTCTTCCTCACAGCACACTAAGGGCCAGATTTACTAAGCTGCAGGAAAGGAAAAGTGGAGATGTTGCCCATAGCAACAAATCAGATCCTAACTGACATTTTCTGGTATGTAATAGGAAAGTGAGAGCTAGAATCTGATTGGTTGCTATGGGCAACATCTCCACTTTTCCTGCATCTTAGTAAATCTGGCCCTAAGACTTACTTTTTATACATATATTCTTTTATAAGTGGTCATTTCTGATATATAATAAAGTTGTGGACACTGTTTTATAAAAAATAAAAGCAGTGTATTTTAGATACTTTTACATATCCCCTGTTAAGGGTTTATAGTACATTTTCTCAGACTGCTGACAAGATGGGAGAGAGAAATGAAGAAAGAGTGAACAGGAAAGAGTCAAGAGCATTGGGGATAGGGATGACAGATTATTAGGAAAGCCAGCAACAGAAGTGGTGACAAGGTAAGCAAAGGATAAGAGGACAGAGCTAAAGAGAATAGAGAGGGGAAGGATTTAGGAGCAGCGGAGTGGAATGGAGGAGAGAGCTGGAAGTAGCAGGCACAGAGCATGAAGAGAGCCTGGAGCGACAGATCAGAGAGAGAACCAGGAATGGAGACAAAGTTAGAAGAGGAACAGAGGACAAATATCCGAGCAGAGGGGATGGAGCAGGGAGGGACTCAGGTTCAATGGGTAAGGCAAGGAGCTAGGATTAGTGGGGACAAATCTGAGAAGGGAACAGGAGCAGCTGTAAAGGCAAAGAAAGAAGAAGTGAGCCTGGAGTAGCAGGGACAGAAAAAAAAGACAGTCAGGAGGAGAAGAAGAGACAGAGCAGAAGGGAATGCTAGGCGTGTTAGGATCAGGAGTAGGCAATAAGTTAAGGAATTTTTTTTCTTCATTTTTCTACAGTGTATACTTTTCTTTTTTTTTTACTATACTTTTAATGTCAACATTATGAATGGATAGCATTTCAAACATATAGCTTTTGGCATGGTGTCTGTGCCGTCATCACAATATTAACAATATTTAAACCATGTCGGCAGTGATCTAGTCTATCTGTAATTACACAGTCTAGTTTAAAAAATGTTTGGGTAAAAAGGTGCATAATATGATAACAAATAAAAGACTCAAAAAAATAATTTCTTCTACAGTTTTCTTATGCTGAAAGGAATCATAATGCCTATAAGATATTTAAAGAGAATGCTAAGTTGCTGAATTAAACACAAATTGTGATAATTAATAAAGATGTTCACTCTAAATCAAGTTCTTTTTGCCAGAAAGATCATCTCCTGTAGTAAATCAAGCCTTGAATACTTGCCTTCTGTATTTATTTTTCAACAGAAATCCCACCACTGCCTTAAAATCTCCTTATGATTCCAAATTTGTTTTAATATATGATCCACCTAAAGAATTATTGTCTCTAGATTCTCTAGATGACCACAGTAACCACATGAAGTTCAAAGAGTCAGAGTTACTGTATGTCTGTTGTTTTTAGGTTAAAACAGCATTATTTTATTGCATGCAATTATTTGGAATACAATTGTAATTTTTTTTTTTATGTATTCTTTATTTAGGTTTTAGTGTATGTTCACAACATAGATAAAGCACGTAATTAACAGTAATACATAACAGAGTTATCAAACTGACATCAAGTAATTATAACTGGAAATCACATACCATGCAAGCTTAAACAATATAGTTTAACATCACGATAATCAGCGACAATTGTAAATTTATATTGTTATAATAGCCTGAGGTACAAAGCCAACATATACTAAAAAGGTTAGTATCATACAATAGGTGGCAGGTTAGCCACAGAGTGGAGACTTACAGGAACAGCATTTTGACATCATTCCTTGTAAAGGTGACTGGAACATCTGCATATTTGACATTTCTGCGTGCAGTGAGCTCTGTATGGAATCTAATGACTTTAAGTCCTGATTCCAGCTAAGAATTAAACAATAGCACATGTCCTTGGTGACCTTACTGAAAGATGATCCCTACAAAGGCATGTCACATGCAGCTATAAGGAACTAAAAGCTGTCTAACCACCCACACAAGACACACTGCAATAAACCTTTTCCAACTAATATTGATTTTAATGCGATCCCATAAAATATTAACTCTTAAAGCAGCAAAATTATTGCTAAATGACTTTTATATTAATAGATATATATTACACAAAATGCAATTTATCATAAATAGCAAATTATGCATTCTGCAGCTTCTGATCAACAGATAAAACACAGTTTGTGCATGATAAATAAACTCAAGATAAAAGGCCTATACCACACTGGAAAGTAGACTAATGGTGTACGGTGTCTCTGAATTCCTTCACACCACACATGTCCATAATAAATGCTTACACCAGTGGTTCCCAAACTTTCTCAGTTCGGGGCACCCTTAGGGTCTCCATATTTTTTTTCAAGGCACCCCTAAGACAAAAATACAATAGAATACAATAGGAAATAGAAACATTTCGAGGCACCCCAGTGAGAGCGTCGCGGCACCCCTGGGATCCGCGGTGCACAGTTTGGGAATCACTGGCTTACACAGTTATGGTGATCCAGTCTCAAAAGCAACTCACTTCAGTGACTATGGGAGAGAAGGGGTGGAGGGATGTAAGGGTGTGCTCCAAGCAGGTAAGCCAAATCCAGACTCAAACGCAGACGTGAGTATGCAGACTTTAGAGCTAAATGATGACAACACCAACAGGGTATGTCTAAGTCCAGGAAGCTGCAGCTAGCGCTAACACTAAATGTGTGGGAGTATTGGTTATGCATGAAACAGTGTGTTGGTTTATTTATTTTTTATATATATTTTGTATTTCTTTTCATTAATTTTAAAGTTAATTTCAATTATGACTATATGTACATTTGCACTGTCCATAAAGTTTCTGCACAATGCATAACCACCATTTCCACTATGTCATTTCATGCCTCCCCTTACACATATATTCACAGAACAAGACAAACATGCAAATATAGGTAAGCGAAATATGTGAGGAATTCAAGGCCTATTATACAAGTCGGTATCCACTACCCCTCTTACACTGAAACAGAGGTAAGAAGTCTAGCCCTAATCAAATACTAATATCCTCACGGCTATACTTCACCCTTCTGGCCAGTACACTTACCCTCCCTGCGCTAAACAGGCATAAACAGGGGGCGAGTCACATAGATTCAATATATTACAATACACGGTAGGACTCTTCAAAAGGAGGCTTGGATTCCAGACGTTAACAGTTTCTCTGAATGTGCTTTAGAATATTTGGTTGCACATTGATTACCAATGTTTTATATGTCACCAGAAGAAAAAAAGAAAAAAGAAAAAAGTGTTTATAGTCCTATCCACCCATCAGCAATCGGATTGCCTGTAAAAAAATCATTTATTATCTACTAGCTAAAACCCCGCCATAAATACGGCAAAATATCAGGAGTCTTCCTGGCTGTTCGGGGGAGCGGGTGACTGATGGGGCACTTGGGAAGGAAAGTGAATGGTGGGGCAGCGGGTGGCTGGTGGGGCACTTGGGGGAAAGGGGGTCGGTGACTGGTGGGGCACCTGGGGGGGCATTTTGAGGAAAGCAGTTCTGCTCTCGACTACTGCACATGCGCAGTAACGTCCCAACAGTGTGGATGCTACTGTGCATGTTTATAAGGGTGATGAGCACAATGACTTTGATATATATATATATACATATACACACACACACGTGTGCATATGTGTGTGTTTGTATATGTATATATGTGTGTGTGTGTGTGACATTTTATTTATTTATTTTTCCCAAGGCACATCATGTCATCATCCCGGGACACCCCAGCTCTTCTGCCCGCCGCTGTCCTGTGTGTGTATATGTGTGTGTGTGCGTGTGTATGTGTGTATATGTATATATATGTGTGTGTGTGTGTGTATATGTGTGTATGTATGTGTGTGATATTTTACTTATTTTTCCCAAGGTACATCATGTTGTAAGTCCGCCTGAGGGAAGACCCCTGGCCCGGGACATCTCCGCTCCCTCCCCCGCTTTCCTGTGTGTGTATATGTGTGTATGTATGTATATGTGTGTGAGTTTATGTATATATGTGTGAGTGTGTATATGTGTGTGTGTATATATGTGTGTGTGTGTATAAGTGTGTGTGTGTGTTTGTGTATATATGTGTGTTTGTGTGTATAAGTGTGTGTGTGTATGGATATGTGTGTGTATGTGATATGTGATATTTTACTTATTTTTCCCAAGGTACATCATCTGCGTTTGGAAGTCCGCCTGAAGGGAGACCCCGGGACACCTCCGCTCCCGCTCTGCTTTCCTCCCCTCAGGGAGCCTCCATGTTGGATGCGGCCTGGTCCATGTGCGGCGGCCGGGGACTCACACGACACAAAGAGCCGGGACACAGACACCTTCTCCCGGCTCTATAGGTAGCGTGCAGCGATTCAGGTGGATTCGCTTGTGGGGAAGGAGGTTTTTTTTTTTTATTCTGACCTTTGGAGCATGCTCAGTAGCGTCCCAGCGTGTGGACGCTACTGCGCATGACGGTCTCCCACAGAGAAGCCTTGATGTTGGTGGAGCAGCTTATCAAATTTCTGCAGATTTTTGTAACTAATTCTCGGATTTTTATTTTAAAAATAGAAATTCATATTTAGTTACTGAGTAATGGCTAGAGTGCCAGGCAATGTCTTGTTTGTTGTACAAATTCCCTGGGCCTAGTGCACCTTCCGTGTATATTACTTTACAAACTGATTTGTAAAGTCTTTTAGACCGCATATACGCAATCTACGTATCGAAACGATACGCATATTACGTACAGTAGCTACTACGCATGCGCAGTAGCTACTGTTTATTAAACTACGTCCGTCTATGGAAGACGGACGTAGTTCTGGATCCGGCCCATCATTCTTAGTGCCAAATTAACTTTACATCAACAAAGGAATTTGCTGTTCATATTGCCGTTTTTGAAACTTTTGCTTGTCATTGCTATATTGTTGCAGCTGCTTGAAAGATTTTTATTCATTTATTGTATGTGAATGGTTGTTCAATAAAAAGTAGCAACTTACCACTTGGTTGCCGGTCCAGTGCATTCAGCCATTGATTTTATTTATATTTATATTTTTATATATATATATCTTTTGTATTCCCTATATCTGTTTTTCGCTGAATGCTGGGAGCTGCAGACACATTAATGGGGAATACTGGAAGCCGGAGACACATAATGGGAATACTGGGGAGGTTGGAGTCAAATTAATGTGGAATATAGGGAGGATAGTGACACATGATGGGGAATACTGGAAGCCGGAGACACATAATGGGAATTCTGGGGAGGCTGGAGTCAAATTAATGTGGAATATAGGGAGGCTGGAGACACATGATGGGGAATACTGGGAGCTGGAGACACATGATAGGGAATATTGGGGAGGCTGCAGACACAAGAGTGTTGAATTTATTGCATAGTGGTCAGGATGCAGTTTGTATTGTATGGTGTCTTGTATGGTATAGCGGTCACTAGGATAATGTCTGTATGGTATGGCTGTCTCTAAGATATACAGTCCGTATTGTGTGGCAGTTTTTATGATGAATTAGGATACTGTCTGTATTGTATAGTAGTGACTATGATTTGCTTTCTTTTATTGTGGTTACAAGATTGTGTTTTATGAGGATTACATGGATACTATATTCTATTAACTATAATATTAAATAGTTAATAAGTTTGCAGGTGGGCACCGAACACCCTAGCACCAGCCCTGTTGACAACCCCTGATCTAAACTATAATTTTTCCTACTAACAGAACTCTGGAGTTTGTGGCCCGTATTCAGAGTACCGGACATATAACATATACGTCCGGTGTTTAGCGATTTTTACTACTTTTTTACTACTGCGCATGTGTAGTAATTTTTTTTACGTAATCTACTTATCTTTTTCTTACGTAGATTGCGTAAATGCGGTCTTTCAGAGATAGGTAGATTACGTAAAGATACGTAGATTACGTAAAAAAAATTACCACATTTACGCAATCTACGTAAGAAAAAAGATACGTAGGTTATGTTAAAAAATTACTAGGCATGCGCAGTAGTAAAAATCGCTAAACACCGTACGTATATGTTATACGTCCGGTACTCTGAATACGGGTCTGTATTATCAATCCACAGCATCCACTGCACAAAAACTCTGGTTCAGGTCCAGTATTTGAACATATTTATGTTATGTTTATAGAATAGATTGTTTCTATAATCATGTATAATGGATGTTTATATTGTTGGGATATATGAGTCACCTTAGAGAAGGAGGTATTTTTGGGTCAATATTTTGGTTCAATATGACCTTCCCTTTTACGTAAGGATATATATTGTTTCCCCATTTTATGAGGGTTGCACAGTCACTTTAATTATTAATTTATTATTTATTATCATGGAATAAGTAGAATCATGTTCTTTGTTCGGATTGTACTGCAACTTTATTATTATGGATCATATAAGTTCAGAACACATAGGTAGGATTGCACGGTGTAATGTGATTTTAATGTATTAGATAGGAAGATGAAATACACTTTGTGATGATTATGCACTGTCACTTTATTAAATTAAACATGGCATTATTTATGTATTTATTTCTATGTAAATGTAAGTAGGAATATATATAATATACCAATAGGATTTTTTGCACTTTATTGTACAGTAAGATTATACACCAGATAGGAATACATAATTCACTTTATTGTATATATATTGGACATATGTAACGTTCAAATTGTCACTTTTGTATTGTCACTTTATTTGTATATGTAACGCTCTAATTTTGCACAAACTGGGTACTATATAAAGGATGGTCACACTTTGTAGAATGTTGTGCATACGGGTGATGGCCCCTTTAAGAAGTAGACATAATGAAATCCGGAGTAATGATCTAAACTATATTGAATAACGTTTAATTACCATCCTTGTAGTTAAAGATACTAGTGCCAGTGGTAGAAATTAGAGTTTGGAAAGAAAAAGTTTTAAGATAAATGGACTGATTAGCATAAAAGGAGGAACATCCAGGTTGGTGAAGACGCCACACCCGGGCATTTCCATCTGGTGGTGAAACACCTCTTGCGGTCGCAGCTTTCATCTGGCCCTGGTATGATGTCCTGTTTCATTTTGTATTGTTGTTCTTTTTGGAATTTGTATTAATTAAAGTTTTTTGATTTTACACCCGGGCATTTCCATCTGGCGGTGAAACACCTCTCGCGGTTGCAGCTTTCATCTGGCCCCGGTATGATGTCCTGTTTCATTTTGTATTGCTGTTCTTTTTGGCTTTTTGGAATTTGTATTAATTAAAGTTTTTTTATTTTACCCATGTTCTATTTTTTCCTGGAACTAAGGATCATCTATTGGAACATCTAAATGGAGCATTATGGGACTTATAAGTTTATTGTAAATTTATTCTGGACTTATATACGCATTTATGATAAGGCTTAGTGCACATATAAAGGTTTTTTACCCGCAGCTTTTTTCTCCACTGGCACTTTACTCTCAGGTATGACCCTTAGTGCTTGAATACCCCCTACTATATACCCTCATATTTATGAGTGTATATTATCTTTTTTCACTTTTTTTGGGAGACTTTAGACATCTCCAGGTGGTGCTTTTTTGGTTGGTGGATTATTTATATTTATTTGAACATATTTGTTATGTACAAGATAATATGAATTTATTTAATAGTAATATGGACTTTGGTTTATAAATACGCATCTTTGAGTTTTGGCCTTCTGATTTTTCTACTTGCATACAGGCCCAGTATGGATAAAACTGTACAGTATTTGGTTGAGTACATTAAAATATACTCTTAACCCTCTCTTTATTAAGCTGGGATGTGACAACTGGCACCTGGGTATTACTGCTTCTGGTCATCAATTCCTTTCTGTGTAAGTATCAGAGTTACTTGTTTTAGCTTGGAAATATTCCTTTAAATGTCCGAAAATGACGATTCTGCTCAGCAATATGAAGTTTCACTGTTAGGTAAATATTTTACAAATATCATTTATTTTTTCATTAATTTTTAATTGCAGGAAATACTTTAAGCAAAGAAACCATTATTACTATTTATTGGCATGCCAGGAAAACCACAACAGTTTATTTTGCAGTGTGAATGACCCTGTCACAGGAAATGTGGACATTCTTTACACACAGTAGGAATTCTGACAAGAACCATATCTGATATGTATGTGATCAACAAACAACTGAAGCCGTGTCCTAAATTCCTGGTGTGCTTATTAGATTCAAATTATGATGAGACTATGCCTTGCTGTCTGAAACACCTATTGTTGGAGATAGCTCCTGGTATCTAAGGTCCTGATCTTGATATAATAGTAAGCTGCAAGCAGACCTTTGATGCAGACGTCCACTCTCAGGTTGCTGTGTGATCTTAAAGGGATAGATCCTAAAGAACGTAAAACGGGAATTACGCACGCCGCATGCCTAATTCCCCTGTAATCTAACTTGTGCACATGCACACAAAAGGCCTGATCCAGACCTACGGCCGCTGTCATTTTTACGGCGGTCGTATGCGTAAGAACTGCATTTTTGCCGTTCTGCGCATGCGCTGGGCAGATGGGAGCCGTGGATCGTGCGTCCATAACTACAGCATAGTTACGGACGAAGGGGCGTCCTGCGCCGTATCTACATTGTAGTTATGGCAGGTAGGCGTGGGGGAGGGAAATTAATTAGTGAGGGCAGGGTTTCAGCGGTTATGCTCCTGTGTGAGTGTAGTAGGGTAGTTAGGGTAGCCTTCAGCCGGCGTATCTGTGTGTAACTACGCTCACACGGGGAGTGCACCAGGGCCAGCATAGCTCTGAATCAGGCCCAAAGTTCTTACGCTTTCGTACCGGCAGACATACGTAACTTTGTAACGTACGCCTGTCAGCCGGCAAAAAGTTACGATGGTCGTATCTTCGCCAAATAGGCCATGTAATAGCCATGTAAATTAGGTGTCGGGGGTATCTTCGCCAAATAGGCCATGTAATAGCCATGTAAATTAGGTGTCGGGGCAGGGGAAGCCCCGGCACGACTACGTCTGCGGCTGTAAGGCTGCAGACATAGGGCCTGATCGTTTTTACGGCGACCATATGCATTTTTGCTGTTCTGCGCATGCGTCGGTCAATTGTTGCCCAGCATAATCCATGATTCAGGGTTCCCTGAATCATGCGTCCGTAACTACAGCGTAGTTACAGACGAAAGGTAATTAGGAAGGGGGGCTGGGTTTGGCACATTACGCTTCTGTGTGAGTGTAGTTACACACAGTTACGCCGGCTGAAGTTAGGGTAGCCTTCAGCCGGCGTAACTGTGTGTAACTAGGCTCACACAGCGCCTCTTGGGCATCAGATAGAATGTATGTTACATTAAAGAGCCAACGTTTCTATGCATTTAAGTATCAATTCTACAAACACAACTGTATACTTACACTTACCTGAATATACAGATCCACCAATTCAGTCTGATCCAGGATATAATAAATCTTGCCAGCCATTAGCAAAGCATAGGCTATATATATATATAAAGCAAGTCACACCCGACGTTTAGTGAGTGAGCAGGGAGGAGCCAGGAGCAGGGAGAGTGTTGGCGCCGCAATATCAGTAAGTGCATTTTTTTTTTCTGCCGACGGGACCAGCAGCAGCGGGTGATCGTGGTGGGAGGGAAGCGCCTCTCTGGCATGACGCCCTCCCGCCACGCTTACCCCGCTTACCGGGTTCCGCCGGCCCTGGTCATTTACATAAAACTGAGCTGTATCTGCCTTGTTATTACTAGAGGACACTTTAAACTGCATTGTTTGATGGGGTTTGCAAAAAAAATAAAAAAATTTAATTCAGTTATTTGGTGAAGTTTAATTTCTATCTGAAACTGTTTTATTCTAACATGTAGCTTTCTTTAGTGTCTTTCCTTTTGGTAATAAAGAATCATTTTATTATTTGCTTTAGTAACTGCTATTGGTAGAATACACTAGCTGCTGTTGCAATCACTACTGTGCAGCCATATGAATGTCACATAATGAAATCTTCTGCAGGTTGTGGCAAAACAAAAGTTCTATAAAGAATTCTGCAAGAAACAAAGAGCATTTAGTTTTTAATGACCCGTATAAATAGAATTCTTTTTAGCTATTTACATAAACATCTATATAAATAATCCACAGAATTAAAGACAGAATAAAGGATTGCAGTCATAGCAACTGTGTTAAATATTTAAATCCTAATGCCATTGCTTATCCTCGCCTCTCTGCTAAACAGGGCGCTGATAGGACAGTTCTGGAGCATTGACCTTAATAATTGCGAGATGTTGATGTGAGTACTTCAGATCACAAGATCTGAATAGCCCTTGTAAGTAATCACTGTGGATCAATCTCGCTAGTACATAGATCAATTTCACTAGTGTTTGAAATTACTGTAATATGCGTTCCTTAATGGGTATGTCCTTATTATCACACATCTATATGTTCTTGCCTCATTTTGGACTTAGTACCTAGCTTTTGATAATGGAAGCCATAAAACACTTAGGGCCAGATTTAAACCTCTGTGCAATTTCCATATGCATGGAGGTCTGGTAATCCGCATTGTAAACTCCCCTGTCACTCCTCTCTTATGCAGAGTTAGCAGCACTTACAATTTCATAACCAAGGCTGGATTAAGGTTTGTAGGGGCCCTGGGCAATTAAACTGTGGGGGCCCCCAACACACAAATTTACACACAAACACAGGCTCCCTCAGCTGTCCAGAGGGCTGGATGTCAGTATTCTTCCTCCTAAGAGCGGCTGCAGAACAGCGTATTTAAGAGGAGGATGTCAATCATTGACATCCATCCTCCTAGACAGCTGCAGAGCGCTGATGACTAGATGTGTGTGGGGGCCCTTTGTGTGTGGGGGCCCCGGGGCGACTGCCCCGATCTCCCCGTGGTTAATCCGGCCCTGTTCATAACCCTACCTTAAGTGTCCCTGTGACCGCTGATCCGCATGGAATTCTCAAACTTAACCCCTACTATAAAATTTACATGTTCCCCACGCCAACCTTTTGGAGTTTAGGTGGGCAGAGGGGATGGTCCACCCTGTCAGATGGATCTCCAGACGTTTGGAACTAAGATGGATACACTTGGAGATCTGTTGCGTAACATATGGCATGCGCATTGGCAGAAAATCACCTGACCTCCGTAACCAGCTTGCAGAAGTTGGGTGACGTTCACACGTTTGAATCCGCCCATTAGTGCTCATTTCAGATTTTGTGTTCTTGAGTGGAGTGTTTTACTACTTGTTTTCTTTCAACGTTAGGAAAAAAATTACGTAGGGGTCTGAGGCCAGTTTCACAACCCCGTAATTTTGAACATACATAACTAATATCCGATTCTAGCTTCTACGCACACATAAAAGATCGCATGCATGCAATCTACGCAACGAAACGCTACGTAGATAGAGTAAAATATTTACTACGCGTGCGCATTAGCGCTGCACTTAGAAATCGGCAAGTACTTTACCAAAACACATAGTTGTGAATCTGGTCCTAGGTCTGACCATTTACATAAAAACAATAATTTCCATTAAATACAAGAAATTAAATAAATTAAATACATAAAAAATATTTAAAAAAATGATTTAAAACGTTATTTATTAAATAAATAAAAAATATTAATAAAAATTATTATTTAAAACATTTATTAAATAAATAAA
>WWET01001729.1:0-10603 GCA_011038615.1 Limnodynastes dumerilii | reverse complement strand
CTTGGCAAAAAAAGCTGGGGAAAATATAAATAACTGGTCTGTATGGGGCGACCAACGTGTGTTTATTTAGCTGCAGGGACCTGCAGTGCAGTGACATAACTACCATGGATGCAAGAAGTGCGGCTGCTACAGGGCTTGGAGGAGAGGGGGCCTGAGGAAGCCACCCTCCCTGCACTCACAGCAGCTAGGTTTAATCTCCCAACTCTCCAAAGCTGGGGAAAATATAAATAACTGGTCTGTATGGGGCGACCAACGTGTGTTTATTTAGCTGCAGGGACCTGGACTGCAGTGACATAACTACCATGGATGCAAGAAGTGCGGCTGCTACAGGGCTTGGAGGAGAGGGGGCCTGAGGAAGCCACCCTCCCTGCACTCACAGCAGCTAGCTTTAATCTGGGTTCCCAACTCTCCCAGAATATCCAGGAGATTCACTAAATTTGGGCAGTTCTCCCACTATCCTGGGAGAGCCAGCAAATCTCCTGTATTAAAGGCTATCCTGTCAATCTCTCTTGTAATCCCTAGTGTGCCGGGAGATGGACGGGGCTTGATTACATCACCAAGCCCTGCCCACCCCTTGAACACTAGGGATTACAGTAGTGATTGACAAGGGTGGGGCTTAATTACACAATTTGCATAAATCACACCAATAAGCACTGCCCCCTTGTCAGAATCTATTTCTTCCCTCCGAGATCTCCTGAAGGGAGGATATAAACAGTAGGCAACCCTGGTTTTCATAGGCTGGCAGCATAAAGCAGAGCTCAGCACTCACCGTATAAGAACTGAGTGCTGTTGATAAATACATTACCAGCAGATGGAAGCTGCTGGCAATATTTTTATAAACAGTGCGCAGCACTAATACATGGAGTGCTGCTTTATTCTGCCAGCCTCCAACATTCACATATGCCAGACGTCTGGACTTACACCCTGCCCTCTTGCTATGGGGTCCGAGATGGTCAACATCCGCCCCTGTGGGACTGTAGATAATACTGTTTGTGTTTGAATGCTGGACTAATTGCATTGCATCATATATGCTAATAATAAAGAACAGTAATGTGGTTGAGCAACTCTGCGTGAGAAGCGTCTGCTGTGCTTATGACAATATTTGATATGATATATCCCCTCCCACCAACCCCAAACTAAAACCATCATTTTCTGCTGCTTGCTTACTTTAGTTTCTTGGTACAAACATACAGATTTAGAACAGACAGTACTGTAGTTTTAATTGATTTTAAGGTAGATGCACATAAAACAAATGCATGTTCACGGCCTTATTGTGTTGTTCTCCTTAGTGTCTAGACTGGGTGTGGGTCTCCGTAGCAAACGGCCCTATTTTGATAGGGCCGTTCGCTCCCAGCCAGTTCTGAACTGGATGGTATATTGATTGCTTATGCCTCAACGAGGCAAAGCAATTGATCCCTGGAGCACCGAACATGGTACTCTGAAAGGTAAGGCTACCCTACTCCCTTACCCTAACCCTAAGTCTCCCCACTCCCTAACCCTAAGCCCCCCCCCCCGCAGCATAACCCTAAGCCCCTCCCCCCGCACTGCCTATCCCTTAACCCTAATTCCCCTCCCCGCTGCCTAACCCTATGTACCCTACCTGCAGCCTAATCCTAAATCCCCCCTCCCGCAGCCTAACACCCCCCGAGAGGGTTACTCGCCTCTCCGGTGGTCTGGTCCGGCGGCGGCGCTGTTTTCTGAAAATGAATGGGTGAGTATGTGAATTGCATACTCACCCATTTATTTAAAAAAATTCTGTGGTGTTACCCATTCGAACCGAAAAGATACTTTCTGCTGTTCCTATTTTGCAATGTGTAACATCGCAACAGGGACTCACAACAGTCTAGACCAGGGGTCAGGCAGGTGCAAATCCCAATACATGTAACAGTAACAAATCATTGATCATTGCAAAGTGTATAATATAGTTTATTCATATAATTTATAACTTGATGTTGTTTTGTGGAGTGTATGCAGTTCCTACCTAATTTCGATCAATGCTTCTTTTAATCTCTGCATTAGGACCACATTTTTGGGCATGTATATTCAAATTTACAACAGAGGGTTATGGGAGAAAAATCACAGAATTGTCTAGCTGATTGGGAATTAGTAAAATATATATTGTTTAATACACAGGAACATGAGAAAAACATAGTGTGTACTAAATTGAAATGCATAGATAACAATTTATTTAATTAGTTATTTTAAGCTTTTTCTATGTGTCTGTCATAAGGAATGATGGAGCAGAAGTGCTCAGAAGTGCTGAGAACAGAAACAAATGGAGGAAACGAATAATTTAGTCAATACCTTGTCATAAATTATTACATACCTTAGAAAGTTTAAAAGCATGTTAAAACATCTCATTTGAAATGGCAAACCATACAAATCAGAAGATCAGTGGTCTCCATGAGTTACAGGGTTTTATTATAAATAAAAGCACCTAATGCCAAGTGCTATTATAAAATGGGGCAGTCACTATTAGGAATTGGTTGCATACAAAAAAGATTCAGAACTACTTATAACACACGTTTGCAAATATATGGAAAGCCACCTTATCATATATTTTCATATTTGCACAACTAATATTTCTGCATTTTATTTCGCAGCTCTGATGGCAGGTTAGCTTCTGGTTCATAATCAGTGTGACAAGGCATTTTTTTTCTTTGTTTGCACTATCGAGAAAAATGTCCTCACCATTCCACTTTAACCTACTTAAACCCAAATAATAGCCTCTACTTTCCAGTATCCCTTCCCTTTTACATGGTTTGCATAAAAATTTACATGTTTCCTCTTTCCATACAGTTCTGAACTGACTGGCCAAACAATTGCTTATGCCTTGAAGAGGCATAGCAATCTATCCCTGGAGCATCTAACACGGTGCTCCGATAGGTAAGTAACTATTCTATCCCCAACCCTAATCCTAAGTCTAACCCTATGCCTCACCCCGCAGCCTAACCCTAAGTCTCCCACCCCGCAGCCTAACCTTAAATCCTTCCTGCCCCCCTACAGCCTATCCCTAAGTCCCCTTAGAGGGTTACTCACCTCTCTGGTGGTCCGGCGGCGGTGCTTCCGAAACTGAATGGGTGAGTATGCTAATCACATACAATGACCTCACTGACCCATCGTGCAATACAGAGCACGTATCCCCTTGCGTTGAAGACTACTTTACACAAATTTTTAATGTTACCCTGTTTTGTTTGATAATGAATAATGCAGACTACCGGATGTATAACATATACATCTGGTGTTTAGCGGTTTTTCCTACTGCGCATGCGTAGTACATTTTTTACGTTATCTACATATCTTTTCCTCTTCCGGAAAAGATACGTAGATAACATAACAAATGTACTACACCTGCGCAGTAGGAAAAAACACTAAACTCTGGACGTATATGTTATATGTCCGGTAGTCTGCATACAGCCCAATATGTTGGTGCTATATTTATCTGTTTAAAAATAAATGACTATATAAATACTTGGCAAATTTCCCTAAATGTCTGAAATATTACCTGAATAATGGGGGGAATTCCCTCACTCTTTGTAGATGCTGAAATAGAACAAGAAGTGGTGGCTTCACACCCTGTGGCAAGGCAATGATATGTAAAAAGCTCCATACAGTAAGGGTCTGTGGAGTTGACCATTTGCTCTAATTTATCAATCCCCAATGTCCTAAAGAGTGTAAACTTGTGGTCAGGGCCCTCTTACCCACCCAGACTGTCTCTTACCACCCAGTTTTGTTTTAATCATTGGTCAAATTTTCAAGTGATATGTAACCTGATGGCTCTATATAAAAACCCTGTTAATAAATCAGGGTTGCTGACTTTTAATAGCTTCCCTCTGGGATGGACGATAGATGCATGCAGGGGGCGGGACTTAATGACGCGATTTATATGTCATTAAAATCAGCCCCTTCACTATTAATTACCCCTTTTTAGCTTCAGTAGGCATGGGGGCCCGTATTCAGACCTCCGTCTTCTGTGTCCGTCTTTCCGTAACTAACCGATTGAAGTTACTGGGCATGCGTAGTAATTATTGTATGCTATTTACGTAGCGTTTCGCTACGTAGATTGCATAAACACGGTCTTTAAGACTGCGTGTTAGCAATCCACGTAGCAAAACGCTACGTAAATAGCATACAATAATTACTACGCATGCCCAGTAACTTCAATCGGTTAGTTACGGACGGACGGCCACAGAAGACAGAGGTCTGAATACGGGCCAGGGACTGGGGCTTGATGATGCAAATTGTGTCATCAAGTTCCTCCCTGTCCCTAGCAACACTAGGATACTTGTGTTGCCAGGAAGGGGGGCAGGACTTGAGGCCGTGGTTTCCATGAAACCACAGACCTCAAGTCCCTTGTGGGTAATTTGCAGGCCATTCCGGAGAGTCAGCAACCCTGTAATAAAAAAATAAATGTAAGCAAAGTATGTCAGTTAGCTAAGACAACATGACATCAGTAATGATATTTAACAGGTGGTCTTTTCAGACTTAAAGCAACTAACTTACTTTACAAAATAAAAAAGAAAATACTGAAATGTTTGATTAGATATGTATAGTGGTCACAAATGTTTGAGCTACGCAGATACAGACCACAAATTTAATATGCAAAAAGAGGGGTGTACCACTAAACAGCATCCAATACTGTCACCAGAAAATGATAATTTAAAGGAAACAGAATAGTATTTACCAAGAAGAAATCACAAGCCAGAAATCATATTCATGAAAAACTTCTAGAAGTTTGTCTCCACCTGCAGTGCAGATGTTGCACTGCAGGATCTAGAAAATGGGCTGGATCCAGACTAAAGTAAGTGCTTGAAATTAGTTACTCCTGGGCTAAACCATGTTTATTGCAGGAGTAGTCAAGTCAATTGTATTCTTTGCATGCAGGGATATATCTATGAATTGCTTACTGCACACAGATCCTGACCCGCTTTACTATCACACTGTTATTTAGACTTGGGATAGGAAACATCACCTCTCAACTATAATACTGTTTGCAGCAGATGAAATATTACTCCCCTGCAATCAACATGGTTTAGCCCAGGAGTAACTAAGTTCAAGCACTTACTTAAGTCTGGATCAATATACAGACTCTGGGGCAGATCCTGAGCTACGGCCGACAGGGGAATTGCACACACTGTGTGCGTAATTCCCGTCAGCTATGATGTGCACACATCGGCATTACGCGTACCGGCAGGTACAAAAAGGGCCGGCTTCAGTTTTATGTTGGCATTATCAGGGCAGTTACACTGGTCCTCTAGTGTTTCTTACGTCATCTCTTATATAAAACACTGCCCCCTAGCGACCAAATGGTCATTTGAAGCAATACCAAACAAGTATAGGAGGTGTCCTCTTTTTGGCAACTGGGGAAGACCCCAGAGAACCGGACCACTGACTTCAAGCAACGGGAACCCAGACTTCAATCAAATGCAGAAGATTCAGCACATCCAGAACCGCTTCCCCAGAGAGATGTCAGCAAACGGTGAGTGCCTAAAACTTTTATTATTTTTAAACAACACACACTGCATACATACACTTAGAATAGGAGAAGATGACTACTGAAGGTAAGTGCACACATTAGGGAACATTGTTAGTTAGGGAATATTTATTTTTTACATGCCTACTTAGTGTGAGGGGTTAATGTATGTTTGTTGCTTACTGTATTTTTTTTTTACACACACTACACGCAGCGCAGCATAGTTAGAAGCCTTACCATGCTGACGCTAATATTACTACAAGGCTAAGCAATGCTTAGCCTTGTAGTTCTATCAGCACAGCATGGCTAAGGCTTTCAGCCATGCAGCACTTAGTTTTTTCACACACTAAGTCTATTGACATGTGTTTTTGCTGGTCAGGGACAGGAGATCACAGTAAAATTGCACCTCTCTGGCTGCAATTTTTTTTTTCTGTGATTCAAGTCTCACATTTGAAGAAATCGCCTTTAGTAAATACAGCGATTTTTGAAAATTTTTCTAGGTTTTCAATGGCAAACATCTGGACGATTTCTGTCCAGCGATGTTTGCCATGGCAATTTTTTTTTCACACATAAATCACACGATTTGACCCTTTCTGAATACCGCTATTTATGATGATTTCTCTCAAATCGTTTTTTGTAAATGAGGCCATATGAGTGAGACTTGTACTTTTTTAATGGCGGTGTGGTAATTCAGTGTGGTTGGATTTGTTACTTGTATTTGTCTTAGTCTCCATGTTATGTGAAATAGCAATGGCAACAACTTTTTCTCTCGTGTAACTTGTTTAGAAATGCCTAGTAGTTTCTTAGGGAATGAAATAACGGAATACATAGTGACCACTGGTGCCCCATCCTTATGTTATCTAATTATTTCTACTGCTCTCTCCATGTAACTTGCTGCTCTCTCCATGGGCCTCATTTACAAAGCTCGATTTTTCCTGTTGATTTCAAATCGACAGTAATCGCCGTGATTTTGCCGCAATTTTTTTCTGAAATCGCGGTATTCACAAAGGAGCGCTTTTCTTCTGCGATTTTAAATGACTGTCGATAAGTGTCGCTTTAGAAAGGGGTAAATCGCTGTGCTTTTCTATAGTAAAGCACAGTGATTTGCCCATTCAAAAATCCCCATCGCTTTGTAAAAAATCAAATAAAAAAATTAAGCGCAGCATGGGTGAAAGGCTTAGCCATGCTACGCTGATAGAACTACAAGGCTCAGCATTGCTTAGCCTTGTAGTAATATCAGTGTCAGCATGGTAAGACTTCTAAACATGCTGCGCTGTGTGTGGTGTTTGCAAAAAAAAAAATACAGTGTGCACCAAACATACATTATTACATTAATATACATGTGTGTGTAAAATAAACATTTAAACTACATAATAATGCCCCCTTATGTGTGAACTTACCTCCGGTGGCCACCGTGTACGAATGTACTGTGTGTTGTAGAAAATTAATATTAAAAAAATTTGACACTCACCGTTTTGCTGTCATCATTTTTGGGACGAGTTGCTTGGAGTTTTTTGTCTTTTGTCATCCAGCTCCTCCTACTGCTCTCTCCATCTAACTATTCCTACTGCTCTCTCCATCCAGCTCATCCTACTGTTCCCTCCACCCAGCTCTTGCTACTATTCTCTCCATCTAGCTATCCACGCTGTGCTCCCCTGCCCCCTCTACACACTTTTCCACCAATTGCTTCTCCTCAATGTTAGGGACATACAGAGTCTTCTTAATAATAAGGGTTCTATGTCCTCCCATATTAGGGCTTAGTATGCTCCAATAATACTTTATGAGGGAATATGGAGGCAGATTAAGCCCTACTATGAGGGCATTAATAGTTGTATTATTAATTAATTAATTAATTAATTATTAAAGCAGGACAGTAAGCAGCTACAGTAAAGCAGTAGAGTACGTTATCAGCAGTAGTGGGCCAGGCAATGTGTCTATCTTTGGCTGCAATCCTGGCTGCCTCTTGGTTCCAGGGGTGTCAGAACCAGGAGGGGCAGTTGCCCCCCCATGATTTTTGTTGGGGGGGCAAAGACTGTGTTTTGCCCCCCCATGAACTTCTGCACTAAGGTGAATGAGGATGAATGAAGTGAAAATGGGGATGCAGTGATAAAAGCTTTATTTGAACTCGTCAACTGTTGTCACTTCTGTTTACCAAAAAAAGAATTGTCTTCATATTTGTTCTGTACATTTTCTTCTTGCAAACGCTATTTCTTTCTTTTTTTCTTAGAATCTCCACTCATTTTGCTATCACAATTTGCAGTAAGAATAAGCAGACACAGGAGACCGGGAAGCGCTACTTCCCAATAACTGTTCTTATAAGCTGAATGACAATGCAACAGAGAAAGCAAATAATTGTGGCTTGTGGACAGTTTAACGTTAGCAGCAGCCTCATTGTTGCCAGATCGACGGGTAGATAACGGTTGCCTAAAGAATCATAGAGCCATGGTGCCAGACCCTGCCCTATGTACGACAGGGGACTTACACAAGTCATTTGCATAAGTCCCCTGTCTCGGAACATCTGCACATGTGCGGGCCAGATGTTCCGTCTGCATACCTATTGACATATGTAACCAAGTTACGTTTATCAGTAAGTATGCAGAAGGGGCTGACCCTTCATTTCCGATGGCCATTTAAATGAGGGGGCAGGAGAAGCCCCATTACGAATAGGCCAAATGGCCGCAAACCTAGTCGTAAAAGTTAAGGTAGCTATCTGGTTGTGTAATTGTCCAGATTTCCTACCGACAGCGGGGAGTGCAGGGGGCGTGCACTTCCCGCTACAGCTGCGTAATTACGGACCCTTGCCTGCGCGTAAAGCGTGTGGGGGTCAGGATCTGGCTCATGGTGCGTGCAGCACCTCATGAAAAAGGGGCTTCAGTTGTCCTTGGTCTTTTGCCCCCCCCATGAAAATTTTAATTCCTATGCGCCTGCTTGGTTCAATAGTAAAGCTACACCATGTCCCCCATAATTCCTGGGGCCCCACAAGTGTGAGTAGCAATGGTCACTGTTATGGTATAAATCATAATATATGTCATGAAAGCACTGCTCTGTATTCTGTAATTCACTGTGTAACAATGAATAAAGAGAAAAGAAAGAACAGCTCATAAAAGGAAAAGATGCTACTCATGTCAGGCACGCTGTTCCTGAAAGCATCTCCCCTGAGTCTGATGTCAGCACGAGATTCCAGGAAGAATGCCATTAGCTATAAAAATATGCACAGCATGCTCAATATTACCTCACTCATAAAATCTGGACCGTAAAATTAACAGTAAAATACAAAAAAATTCAGGAATGGTCTTCCCACAGATATTTTCAGTACACATATTGCAACACAAGTTATGGATCAGTTAGGGAGGTGCTTGATGCTGCTCAGGTGAACTATAGCTCCTTTTTATGTATGTGTTGACACACAATAGCATAGATAAAAAGGGGCATAGATGTAAGGGAAGAGAGTGTAATTTTGCCACTATATAAATCGTTGGTAAGGCCTCATCCCGAATATGGAGTTCAGTTCTGGACACCATTCCATAAAAAAGACATTTTGGAGCTAGAAAGGGTTCAGAGAAGGGCGACAAAATTGATAAAGGGTATGGAATCACTGAGCTATGAGGAAAGGCTAGCCAGGTTAGGCATGATTACTTTAGAAAAGAGGCGTCTAAGGGGTGATATGATTACTACATACATCATGGGTCAATACAGAGAACTTTCATGGGAACTTTTTACCCCAAGGACTGTACACAGGACACGGGGGCCCCCATTAAGGTTAGACGAGAGGAAGTTTCACAACCAGCAAAGGAAAGGGTTCTTTACAGTAAGGGCAGTCAGGATATGGAGTCCAGAGGCGGAACTACCATTGGTGCAAGAGGTGCAACGGTACCGGGGCCCATGCTTATACAAGGGCCCACAGATGTCATCAATACACCGTCAAAGCTCCCCTCCGGGTTACCTGGGATATCATCAGGGCCAACGCATATTTTTGCACCTGGGCCCACAGCTCGTTAGTTCCGCCTCTGATGGAGTCACTGCCAGGGAAGGTTGCGATGGCAGATTCACTTGATATGTTTAAGAAAGGAATAGATACATTTTCAGCAGAAAAGGGCATCCAGGGTTACAAGGACCGTTAATTTAAATGAAGGACAGTACTGGAGCCAGGGAGAAATAGGTCTGTCATCTTGGGTCAGCAGGGATTTTCTTTTTTTTCAGATTGCTACAGATTGGAGGTTGTTTCATCTGGATCAATTTCATTTATAAAGATAGGGATCACAGGAGATCCATAATTAGTTGAACTTGATGGACTGGTGTCTTTTATTCAACCTCATCAACTATGTTACTATGTTAGGGGCTGATCTAGAAGTTAATGTACGCCTCTTGGCCTCTCAGCATGCTAAGAAAAAAGTGATCCAGACCCAAAAGCAAGTCACTTTATGACCACTTGCATTCTAAAACCCCTTTCACATCACCAAAAGGCCAGGTTTCGACAAAAACCCAAGTAATTGGTGGCAATAGCAAAGAAATCTGTAGCCAGGAGCCTTGCGCAGGGAAAGGAGACAGGCTGCATTTTTTAGTACTTGTAGGTCTCCTTTCTGGCCCCCTTATTTTTTTAGGCAATAAGAGCTCCTCTTTAGGCTGACTGACAATTTCTTGCCAGAGCAGTCCTGATATATTCATGGCACATGTAAAACAGACAGACCAGGGAATTTCCTGGGTTTTTGTGGACTTAAAACGCAGATTAATTTTTTTTTGATCTGGCAATTCACCTAGGAAAATACCAGGATTTTCAAGGGTGGTGATGTGAAAGCGGTATAAAGGGTTTTTCATGGGAGGAAAGGGGTTGATGCTTGTAGTAGGTAAGCGGTAAGGATGTATTCATGCAATTTCTGGAAAACAGCTAATTATTTACTGTAGTCACGCACAATTGTTAATATTGCTGGAGTATATGACAGATCTGAAATGTGTTCTAAGCTACCAGACTACTGCTAGTGAACCGCATAGCTGACCAGCTATTTCTAGTAATTTCACTCTCACTAATCATTAGTTTGCTTTTGTAACCTGACCTGTTTTTAACATGGCTGCTGTCTAAACACAGACATAAACATAGAGACATAGAAAGTGACGGCAGATAAGAGCCACACG
>WWET01001728.1:288192-301945 GCA_011038615.1 Limnodynastes dumerilii | reverse complement strand
TTTCCCAGTTTCCAGCGAAAGTACCGACAAATGATGCCACCAGAATCACAGTGGACTATGAATGTCCCATAATTGGGTCTAATCGCATACTCTCAAAAACAGTTGAATCTGTTGTGTTTTTATAAATCCATATGTGGGTCATATCATGTTTCATTGCACAGAATTCCTGCTACAAGGAGATTTTAAGCTCTATAAAGCAGATATATTAAATGCAACATTTTTTATGTTGTTCTTCTTATTGTGAAAACTAAACATGATTTAGTGAATGGAGACATTAAAAAAAAAATAGCTACCTAGCTACTAGGTACAAAATAAGAATTTACTTATTTTCCTCATTGAAGTCATTTGAGTTTGCTACAGGCAAGGTTTGTCATTGTTCATTGTGGAGTTGAAATGGACAGCACAGTAAATGATAAAATACAATATAAATATAAAAATATCACAAATACAACAAAGTGAAGCAAGCACAGACAGCAAGGCAAAATGGGTAGCAGAGAAGGACAAGAGGGTATGAAGTGATGGGGGAGTGGTGGAGGAGGGAACAACACTAGGATGGAGGGCCCTGCTTACGTGTGCTAACACACTAAGTGGGAGAGATAAACTTACAGTAGACATTAGGAGGGGGAAGTAAGTGGACTGCTGGTGTGAGCAAAGGCAAGGAAGAAAGAAGTAGAAGAAGGGATAGATGAAGGATGCAGTGAGCATGTTAAGTAGAGGAGGGGAAGGCTAGCCTGAACAGGTGTGTTTTTAGTGAGTGTTTGAAGAACTGCAATGTGGGAGAGAGTCTGTCTGAAGAAGGGAGGTCTTTCCAGTGCAGAGATTCAGTATGGGAGAAGTATTATAATGATCAATAGGGAGGTCAGACAGCAATGGTTAGCAGAGCAAAGAGAGCAGAAAGGGGTGTGCATGGAGATGAGGGAAGAGAGGTAGGGAGCAGTGGATGAGAAGATGGCCTTAAAGGTGAGGGTAAAGAGTCTGAAGTGGACACAAAACCAGTGGAGGGTTTGACATATAGGAGAAGCCGAGGTAAGGTGGCGTGAGAGGAAGATGAGTCTGGAAGCAGCATTGCATAAAGAATAAAGGCATGTGAGTGTGAGATAAACGAGGAGGAGGTTACACTAGTTGAGATTTGATATGACTAGAGAGTGGATGAGGGTTTTGGTAGCTTCAGTGGTGAGAAAGGGACCGATGCGTGCAATGTTGCATAGGTGGAAAAGTAAGGAGTCAATGAAGACACCTAGGCGAACTTGAGGGGGGGAGGAGACAGGTATCACCAATGGATATGGTGATGGAGGGGGGAGGAAAAACAATGATTTCTATTTTCTCCATATTCAGCTTGAGGAAGCGTTTGGCCATCCATGTGCCATGTGTTTAGGGATGCAGGGCACTCAGAAATTTTAGACATAAGAGAGTGGTTGAGATCAGGAGAGGAGAGGTAAATTTGGGTGTCATCAGCAGAGGTAATAGTTGAAACCAAAAGTGCTGATAAGGTTACCCAGCGAGGAGGTATAGAGAGAGAAGAGGAGAGGGCCAAAGACAGAGCCCTGGGGTTCAAAGCTTTTAGCATGTCTACCCTTGTCATCCTATCATCATGATTAGTACCATGATAATCTTTACAACATTGTCATAGTTAAAATACAAAAAAAACTATGAACACCTGATATTGGCTTTGCTATGCTTGGTAAAACACGGTAAGAACCCTGATGGTCTTTGCTGTGTAGGATGTGCAGACCACTATTAGGGGAGTATAGTACCTATTTATGCAGTGGAGCACAGCAACAAACAAAGTAAGTAAGAGACTCTGGTAACATGGATGTCATAACATTTTTAGCTTTCTAGCATAACTTACCTTCACAGTAAGGTGATTCCTAGAGCACTGTGCAGCTTATAAAGCAGACGCCCAGCAGTGCTGATGTCAAAGCCTCCAGCCAAGGGTCACACAGCTTGTCTGGCTTGCCACCACAGAGCATCATTAGTGATGGTAAACCAGACAATGCCTATGTCTGTGGGTTGGTGCTGAAGGAAGTATGGCTGGTCAGAAGAGTTGGGTACTGATTGGCAATGGAAGAAATCAGAAATTTCCCTAACACCAAAATTCCGACGAGGAAACAATACCGATACTCAAAATTCCTACACAAAAATCCTGACACGCAAAAATCCAGACTTGGGGCTAGATTTACTAAGGGCCATTTAAATCGACCCCATAAAATCACCCCACATCGCTGGAGTTGAGGGGCGATTTTTCCCTCAAAGTCTCTGAATTTACTAAGAGGTGCTTTTAAGCGCCGATTTATAAACTCCAGCGATGTGTGGCGATTAAACTCCAGCGAGTTTATGTTAAATTCGCTGGAGTTTAACCACCTCGCTGGAGTTCCTGGCCTGAAAAAATGAAAAAAAAAAGATGGCTGCCGCAGCAACACTTCACCCGTGGCATGCAGCTGCCTATAGTACTATAACTGAACGCATGCCCATGTATTGCAGGGCATGCTTAGGGTTATAGTACTATAAGCGACAGCATGCCAAGGGTTAATGGCATGCTGTCGGCAGCATATTCAGTCCGCTACAGTGTTAAAATAAAATAAAAATTACTGTCCACTAAAAAACTCCATTACATTAGCTATGTTCCTCTTTCTTGCATTTACTGTGTCCTCCATCCCTTTTAATAATAGAAGATGCCCACTTATGTCCCTAACTAGTTCAGCAGCCGTCCCCTTAGGTCCCTTACTAAATAACCATCCGTTTCTATAGGTCCCGAAAGAGTTAGTCATCCGTTACTATATGTTTCTTTATACTTATGCATATATGCCTTTAGGTCCCTAAATATCCTAGCATATGTCCCAAATAATATGTTATTAATAAACATATGTGCTGTTATAAAATCCTGCCATAAAATCCCTTAGTAATGTAAAAAATACCAAACAACATATAAAGTGCTCTTGTTACATTTAAAATAGCATTGTCAAAATATTTTTAATACTCACTGTTCTGTAGTCATCTAAGTTGCCCGGCGACGCTCATCTGGACGGCTGCTGGGACTATTCTTGCTTCCGATGGCGACATCCTCCTCTTCTTGCAGCGTTCCTCCGGTGAATGACATGAGTCATGCCAGGGGCCTCACTTATAACCTCGGGCACGGCACAGCTATTTCAAAATCGCTGGTAAACTACTGCAATCTCTGGCGATTTTACACAAACTGACCTTAGTAAATGAGGCCCTAGGAATTAAAATCAACAAAAAAATGTTAATGCTATCAAAGCACCTACACAAGTGCTGATTGCCATGGAAAACTCGTGTTTCCATGGCAATTGCTAATAATTTTAATGTTATCAAAGGCCTGTCCTGAATGCAGGCCATTACATTGTTAAATGTACAAAGTAAAAAGAACACCATCTTCAGGATCCCATTGATCTACCCATATACTGCATTCAGTTCAATGAGAAGAGCAATGATGCCGGAATAGTGCTCATAGATCATTTTGGGACCTTGAAGGATTGGTAAGTACTACAGTTCTAGTTCAGGGCTGGTGTAACTGTGAGAGGCAAACCAAGGTGAATATTATTCAGTTAAATTCTTCTGAAGTTCTACTTAACAATCTTGCTGAGAGGAGAAACAGGCCTTGATAAGTAATACTGTTAGCAATATTTTTAGTAAATGTATGTTTGTTCTTGATTTGAATGTAAAATAAACTGTATTTTTAAAATATATACAAAATTTTTTGTTTGCTTTTTGGTGATCTGAAAGGTATTGGGGGTCCTGCTCCCGAGCCTAACCTGGGGCTTAGACACGTCAAAAAGGAAGGGCTTTTCCCATGTCCGGTAGCAATATGAAAGGTTCTGTTGAAAAACCCGGGTCTCATCTAATACAACCAATAGGAGGGATTTGTTTACTGTTGCTATGCAACAGTAAACACGTTCCTCCCTAGGAGTCGAACACAGCCCCTTCACAATGTCAGGGCAGACCCGGGAATCAGAATTTCCCGGTCTACCCTGGAGTGTTTTAAGGCGCCTACCCAGGTTTTTTCATTTTTTTCTGTCGAAAGTTGAGAAGCCGGGGTGGTAATCTCATAAATCATTTTATGTGTAGTTACTGCTGTAGTAATATAAAGTTGTAATGAATAAGTTGTAAGTGTTGGGATTTTCCTCTGCCCTGGACTGGTGTAATTGCTGAGAGGCAATCCAAGATGAATGTTGTTTAATTAACCTTTTTCATACACATCTAACCACAGACTACAGACCGGTCTAGGAAAGTCCCATGGCACTACACTATATAATTCTAAATACTTTAATTTTTTATGGCTTCTGCAACGTTTTTTTTTATACAATGTATCAAACAAAAAATTGTAATTGAAACAAAGCATGTGAATTTTTCTAAAATGTGTTTTATTTAAATTGATTCAATGAATTAATTAATACAAAATCACATAGATGAAGGCAATTTAAATGCCTAATCCATGCATGTTGCGAAGATATACTTATTCACTGTACTCCTGATTTAGAGTGCCCAGGCACACTCAGAAGACTCTGGACTGAGAGTGCAAAGGCATTGCTAGATACCTCTACATTGCATGCTGTGAAGCACAGGGGCAGTCTCACAGTCTGAAGCAGTACTACAGACAATAGAGCTGATCCAGAGCAGTGCTTCCATCTTTTTTCAGACGGAAGCGCAGCAAAAATGAGGACTGGGAGCATGCACAAAAAGATGGGCGCAAGTGTACCCATCCGTCTATGTTCGCATCCGACCTGCATGCGCCTGTAGAAAGGATATTTAAATGAGAAAAGGGGCGTTTTTCTCATTTAAATACAACGTGCAGTGCAGTCCGGTAGCTGCTTAACAAGCCTTACACCATCGCAGGAAAAAAAAGTTAATTAGTTAAAAAAAAAAAAAGAAAACACACAGTCCCTACCCCAAAAAAACTAAATAAACCCCTTACCACAAGATCCCCCCGCAAAAAAAGCCAGGGCCTTGCAGTGCTTGTTGCATGTCCCCATAAAAAAAATCCTTTCTAATGCCAGCACAAAAATGTTTAAAAATATGGCCAAAGTACATTAAAAATTTAAAATAAACATACTTACCTGCTCTGATGGGGTCTTGCCAGCTTTTAATCCGGGGGTTTCCTTTGCATAACAAAAAAACCCTACTACGGTCCAAACCATGCATGCCATGCAAGCAGGATATCCCGGCGCTAATGACAGGTTCACTGTCTTTGATTTATATTTATACCCTTTGGATAGTGTCATTAGAGCCGGGATGTCCTACTTGTAGCAGAAGGGTTTTTTTTGGTGACTTCCGTCTCCTTAGGGCACCCTTCAGTACACGTGTGTACATACGCACGTATGTTACTTATGTATGTGCGTATTTATCTAACCGTACCCTCAAATGCCCATTTAAATGCCCCCCCCCCGTCTTTCACGGTTTTTTGCAAAGGACACTCCCCAGATTAAAAGCTGGAAAGACCGGGGGTGGCGGGGGAAGGGGTTAATTTCATTATTGTTGTACAAAAAAAAAAGAGCGGTCAAAGCAATTAAAGGGATGACTGCTATTTTTTTTTTTTTACCAAGGCCGGCTTTTCTGAATAGTACGATTTAGCGTATCCGCCTTGCGTATCCGCATAAAACTGTGGGTCAGAGCCAATAGCAGTTCTCAACCTCATTTTGTCAAATAATGAAATACACTGTTATTTTGCTAATCCAAACATCAATATTAGAATCGATACAAAAAATACATTTGCTACTACTAAATAATTGACATCAAAATCATTTTAAATATGAGTTTAACTTAATATTTTTGAACAAAAATGATATGATTTTTTATTAAATCAATTAGTGCCACTTATATCTAGGATTTACCTCATTATGATTTTAAGACCCTTTTGTTTGAGATTTCTCAGCTGCAAGAATGGTTTTTTAACATTTTATTAGTTTTATATATATATATTTACAGCAATTGAAACAGTGACATCTGCAGGATATGAATTCAATGTAATATTCTGTAATGAATCAGAATAACAAGCAATTCAGTACAAGTACAGTTATTCAACTCTATCAATTCTAAAATATAGAGGGTTATGATCTGTCCCTTTGTACTTTTTTTAACAAAGCATTTAGAATTTGGTGCAGCAAATTAACTTTTGTTTTGAGAAAAAATATATTGTTACTGTATATGAATAACTACTTACAAACTGTGGATTGCTTATTTTAATGTTACAGTATTAGCATGAGCAGTTTCAAGCCAGAGTGATTATCAATATTATTATTATTATTATTATTATCATTATTAATAATAAATCTAATTAATTAGTGGATATTATTGCACCACAGTCACGTGACTAAGTTTCAATAAGACAGAAAAATGAAAGCTGTTATACAGGTCACAAGAAAAAACTAAGAAATACAATGTACCTGATTCACACTTAAGAGAGAATATGTGAATGTGCCTATAAATACGCACGGACGAGATCCGTAAGAGTGAATCAGAGACGCTACAAGATGAAGTTAACCTCACCCCCAGTCTCAGGACTGTCACATACGGACGGTTCTCTAAGTTTGTGGATATAAGTGCGGATGTGTTTCCTTATTGTGAATGACACGGAGGCCATCTAGGTACTTAGAGTTAATCAGCATTTAGTTAACCACAATTAAATGCAAATGTTGATTAACAACTCAAAACTTCTTTGTATTTAACTGTATGCTATTATTTTATTATTAAATACATTTTGCGATTAGTTTTTTGCTAATCTAATAATGCCACATAGTAAGTTTAACCTCTTGTGTGCCTTGGAGCAGCAAGCAACCTGTGTAATGTATGATAATTGCTATTTATATACTTTTTAATTAATTATATCGTTTTTAACAACAATGCTGAAAATTCATTGCAATTAATTATTTATTTACAACTTTTTTTTTAAGTTTTATTTAATAATTTTTTTAATTACTTAAAATTAAATTACTTCAAAATAGAAATGTTTTCTATAGTGTTAAAGATCTAATGGCATCAAAAACATATAAAAAAGACACATAGGCTAGAACCAAACCATACGTGCGTGTATATACTTCCACAAGACACTTGCACTTGTTAATCAGTCCTAACTTAAGAGGAATGCCCATACTGTACATTTGTAGCCCATGTGCAGCTCATTTGCATTAGGAGTCTTGCCCTTCTAGCTACGCATAAGAGATTAATTTAATGTCGATGTGTGAATCAGTCCTAAGTTGGCCGTCTGTGTATGTGAATCAGTCGCCATGGTTTCCATGCATATGTTTGAGTTCTGGGCATGCGCATTATATCTGCTTATAAAACACATTTACTTATGTGTGCATCTGGGCCAATATCCTTTGTCAGGGTTTTCTCTAGTGTTTCACGGCATATAGGAGTCTATTTACAAAGATCATTTTCCTGCGTTAATGCCCGTTTTCATGTTAAATAACGCATCACTCTGCCGGCCCGTTCTTTTCAGAGTGGGCCGGCAGTTCATTATATTTACAAAGCCTAGAAGCGGAGTTTTACACTCCGCTCCCGGCGTAAAACTGATGCTAGCTGCTATTAGAGGGGGGGAAAGGTGGGCATATATGGGGAGACCGCTGGAATAAATAAAAGTGTAAAAAGTTAAATAAAAAAAATATGTTTTTTTTTCAATTAAAAAATAAATAAATACTTGTTAAACACCAATAATTAGAAAAAAAATAAGAAAAAAGCAAAACTTACCAGTCCAGGAAACGCGACCAACTCTAAAGATTTCAAAGTCCCAATATGAAGACACAGCACATGCGCAATGTTTTTCATACTGGCACTTGAAATTTTCAAAGTCCCACATGGGAGTTTCTGTGCTTACGCAGGACTTCATTCATTCAAAGTAAGAAATGTCTTGCGCAGAGATCATTGTGGGACCTTTCCGGAGGGGTGAGTATTAGTAAATTTAATGAATGATGATGCGAGGAGAAGCGAGCCTGGATCAGCAACGTTCATTGAAAAACATTGAGGTAAGTAAATAGACCCCATAGTTGCGACTATGGGGTATTATGTGTTTTGGTATATTTGTATTTGCAACCTTCCAAAGCTTACTGTATTTTGGAAATCCCATATACATTCTGAATATGCCTGCCTAATGGTGTGTGTGTCACATTCTCAGATTCTTAAGAAAAAGGGCTGAGTATACATAGTGAAGGTAGCCATATTGACTAGGCCAAAATAAAAAAAATATGCATTTAATAAATTAACCCATTCCTAGCACAATTCCTGTAATTGTTCAACAGGATGTGCAGCAAAAGACTAAAGGAACGCATTTGTACCTCAGCAAAACCATGTGGAACTAAGAATGAAGAACAGTTTGTTTAAAGGACATAAAATTAAAGAAAAGAGGCAATGTTTAACTCTAAATTGCAATATAAAAATAATGGTATATACAAATATGAATTTCACTCCATGTAGAATAGTTCAATTAAGTTTATCAACCTAACATTGCTACATGGTTTGTTTAGGTGCAGGTTTCATTTAGAAGATGCTTTTATGAGTCAGACCCTGTATGTCATCAAATCTAGTCTATAAATTATTGTTTACATTAATGTATTTCATTGTAATATGCTACACATAAAACATCATATACTACTAAACGGTATACAAACTATATGCATGTCTCATTTTGACCTATTTATTCATTTAGTGGATAATACATGTGTTAAATGGGGGTCAGTTAGACTGTGGTTGCAACTTTTATTTTCAATTTAATTAAATAAATGTAATTGGTAATGCATGTCTAATGTATAAAAAACAACAAATGAACAACAATCTAATGTATAAAAGACAAATACAAAAGCATAATGTACTACTAAGGAAATAGACATGGCAATGATTTTTTCCTTATGTCATAGAATCCTTTTTTTACAGGAAATCTGTTACAGAGATGGCAATTTCAACAAAATTGTCTGAAATATGTACAAAGACTGAAAGTTCAATGTAATCTATCTCATAATGTATAATGTATTTATCTGCTAAATTGATGTTAAATCAATATTGCTAGTTGTTCAGGAGGAAGTCAGAAGTATCAGCTTGTTTGAACATATATGTTTAATGTTCTCCATTGTATTGTGATTATATTCCAGTGTACATTTAAATTGCTACCAGTGTCACAATTTCCCATATGCACCCTAACTTGCCTCCAAAGGTGAAACCTTGCATTAAAACTTGTAAGATAAGATCAACATTTTAGTAAAACAAGCTTTATAATTACGGGTTGCACATTACAATGTCTCTGGGAAAGTGTTGTCTTGTGAAGGTAAACTGTTTTTCTGTGCAGTGTTAGTATACCTCTTCCAAACTTGTATATTTTAAATTAAAAACAATAAAAAAACCTACCTGTTATAACATTGAAGACCTCAGGAAAACCGCCTTCTTCTCTGTCGGTGCGAGTCCCCACACCAATGGCTGTTATTTTCCAATGACAGCCTTTTTAGATTTTTGCCATACTCACCCATTTGTTTTTGGAAGCGCCACCACCAGACCACCGGAGAGGTGATTAACCTCTCTGGGGACTTTAAGGCTTAAGGGGATGGTTAGGGTTAGACTCTGGGAAAGGGAGGGTTAGAGCCATGGAAGGGGGGGTTAAGGTCAGGCTGCAGTGAAGGAAGACTTAGGGCCAGATTTACTAAGCTGCGGGTTTGGAAAAGTGGAGATGTTGCCTATAGCAACCAATCAGCTTCTAGCTGATATTCTCTACTATGTAATAGGAAAGTGAGAGCTAGAATCTGATTTGTTGCCCAGCCAGTTCGGGACTGGGACCCACACCCATATATAGTTCTCAAATCCTGGACATCTATTAGAATTGACATGTCTAATGCTTATGTTCATATAAACATTAGCATGAATGCTTGTCAAATCTATTATCCAGTCATTATTCACTCTCAAGATAACAAGCAATCCTTTGAAATCACCATTTAAACCCAGTTATAGAATAAATTAGAAATAATTTTAAACTGTCTTTAAGTTGGAAGATTTAGTTGTCCACAACCTGTGTTGGGTTCTTCTCAAAATGTATTGACAAGTTAAGTTATGGGGGCAAAAGCTAGAAATTTTTTATACTATCAGATCCTGGGGAAGAGAGTGGGTGATATGTGAATGCTATGGTTCTTACTAACTCCCCTCAGCCTCTCAGACCATCACCTTATCACCTGCAAACTGTCCCTCACTAGTTCTACACCTTTGCTGTCTAACTCTATTAAACCTTCACTTAGCCATAGAAATCTTAATGATATAAATATCAACCAACTTTCTCAGTTGGTCCACTGTCTCCAATTTCTAACTTCCACTCTCCTAATATGGCAGTATCTCACCTTAACCAAACCCTAGCAGCTGCGCTTGATCAAGTCGCTCCTGCTACCCCTTTTGCACCACAGCGACTTCTGTGTCAAACATGGCTCACAAACAACACAAGAAATTTTAAAAGACTCTCCCGCAAAGCAGAATGTCATTGGCACATATTCAGTTTTTCCCATGACTTTTTAACTTACACCAATATTTATAATATTTATTGAAATGCTCTGGACAAGGCCAAACAATCCTACTTTCAAACTCTCATTTCTACTCAGGCTTTTAACCCCAAACGCCTTTTTCGCACATTGAACTCTCTACTTAGTCTTCCTATGCAAAATCCACCAACTTCCAGAAATATCTGGCCTTTTCTGCTCTTCCTACTCTGCTACCATACCCTCCAACATGACCCCCTCCATTCGGTACAAAATACTCTGCTCCTGCTCTTTCTTCCTAATCTCTGATTGCAGTCACCTGTGTTACACACCTTTCTATTCAAATAACTAGTATAACACAGGTGACTGCAATCAGAGATTAGGAAGAAAGAGCAGGAGCAGAGTATTTTGTACCGAATGGAGGGGGTCATGTTGGAGGGTATGCAAATGCTGATTGGTAAGGGCAATATACCATACACACTCATATTGAGTGTCCATAAACAAACCACCACCTGTTTATCTAAGGTGACAAATGAAATGTAACAGTTACAATTGTCTGTTCTAATTTGTCTGATACTCCCTATATCATCTGCGCTCTTATTTACACCTGGCTATATAGGGCTGGATTCAGACCTCAGACCACACAGAGGTCTGGTAGTCCAGAAAGAAGAGGGCAGGAACTCCCCTCTCTTGTGCAAATATGGCAGCAGTTACATGGCCATAACCCTGCCTTAAGTCTCCCATGCGGATGAGCGGATCATAAGACCGCTGATCTGCACAGAACTGTTAGACCCAATTCCTACTGTAAAATTAACATGGTAACCTTACAGAGTTTAGGAAAGGGGATGGGACGTCCTGACGGATCTATTGTGGAACAGCTGGCATCCACATGCGCATTGCCAGAAAATCAGGTGACTTCTGTAAGCAGCTTGCATAAGTCAGGTGACTTTCTTAAATCTGAACATTATTCCTTATTTTTTCCTCCATAGACGGACGTAATTCAATAAACAATAGCTACTGCGCATGCGTAGTAGCTATTGTATGTAATCTGCGTATCGTTTTGATGCGTAGATTGCGTATATGCGGTCTAAAAGACCGTATATACGCAAATGAGTATTGCTGTGGTGCTCAAATAACTTCAATTGATATTCCTTACTTTAGAAATGGCACTCTTCAGGCTTTTTCAATGATGCATAAAATTTCTTTTTATTTCACTACATAATCGTGTTTCAAAGGTCCGACATTTCAATCACCAGTGCAGTGATTTTCATCAGGGCAACACAACTGAAGAAAAGTGGTACAAGCAGAGGGAATATGTGTACAAAATATTTATAGAGGAAAGTAAAAAGCGTTTCACCTGCTCCCATGCATGTTGCAGAGTGGATTCCGGCGCGCAAGCCGGCGGCACCTCCCACAGGTTGTCCTGGCAACGGAGGGACGCATTGTAGGCGCCCGGAGACCCGTGCAGTGGTACAAAATAAGCGGGGATGCAGGTCTACGATGCAGAAGTGCATACATTAGTGATCCACTTAATTATATAACTAGCAAATGGCAACTAAGGATAACTAGAGAGATGGACAGTAATATTGTATCATACTAGACTATAAACAGAAGCCGTTACATAACTACATATAAAAGGAACATAACAAACATAGGAAAGATAGGAAAGATGGGGAAGGGTAGAGGGGAGGAACAGTCATGGGGCAGGCTATTCTGGCAAAAAATCCCAAACCATAAAGGATCTTGTGTAAATCCCAATTCATGCAAGTCTCTCATTATTAAAAGCAGTTTAATGGAAGCTGTTCATTGAGTCCTAAAGGGCTACACAGTTAAGTTGAAAGATCCATGTGCTTTCTCTTCTTAATAAAGTTAAGGCTCTATCTCCTCCTCTTGTTGAAACTGGAATATGGTCGATTCCCATATACTTCAAAGAGTGAATCATTATGGCCAATAATTACAACGGATACTTCATTGCCAGGTTTCAGACAGAGAACTTTTTTGCCTAGTTACACTAGAGGCAAGAACCTTAAGCAAATCCTGTGCAAAAACGACATAAGAAGTTTAAATTAAGATGTTTCAGGAATCTTCCTAAGGAAGAAACCAGGATGCTACTGATGCCTGGGATGTATGATTGTAATCAGCTTCTGATTGGATCATCATTTCAGAACCCACGCCAAGATAAAATCTATACCATCAGATATATTATCTCTTGTATCACAAAATTTGTGGTCTATATGATCCAGTGTCCATGCCAGTATCTCTATGTGGGAAAAACCGAACGTATGCTGAAAGAACGGATAGCATTGCACCGTTCTGCAATCAGGATTGCCCTTGCTGGGGGGAAACAAGATCAGCCAGTGTCCAGACATTGGGTATCAGCACAACACACACTCAAGGATTTGAAATATATGGGAATTGACCATATTCCAGTTCCAACAAGAGGAGGAGACAGAGCCTTAACTTTATTAAGAAGAGAAAGCACATGGATCTTTCGACTTAACTTCCATTAAACTGCTTTTTATAATGAGAGACTTGCATGAATTGGGATTTACACAAGATCCTTTATGGTTTGGGATTTTGTTGCCAGAATAGCCTGCCCCATGACTGTTCATTCCCCCCTTCTCCCCCTCCCCTCTACTCTTCCCCATCTTTCCTATCTTTCCTATGTTTGTTATGTTCCTTTTATATGTAGTTGTGTAACGGCTTCTGTTTATAGTCTAGTATGATACAATATTACTGTCCATCTCTCTAGTTATCCTTAGTTACCATTTCCTTGTTATATAATTAAGTGGATCACTAATCTGTGCACTTTTGCATCGCAGACCTGCATTCTCCGCTTATTTTGTACCGCTGCACAGGTCTCTGGGCGCCTACAACGCGTCTTTCCGTTGCCAGGACAACCTGTGGGAGGTGCCGCCGGCTAGCGCGCCGGAATCCACTTTTCTTCAGTTGTGTTGCCCTGATGAAAATCACCGCACTGGTGATTGAAACGTCAGACCTTTGAAACACGATTATGTAGTGAAATAAAAAGAAATTTTATGCATCATTGAAAAAGCATAAGGAGTGCCATTTCCAAAGTAAGGAATATATATCAGGGTTGCCGACTCTCCCGGAACGTCCGGGAGACTCCCGAAATTCGGGCAGTACTCCCGGTATCCCGGGAGAGTCAGCAAATCTCCCGAAAGTGACTTGAGGCCCGTGGTTTCACTGAAACCACGGCCTCAAGTCCTGCCCCCCTGCCTAGCAACACTAGTATACTAGTGTTGCTAGGCACAGGAAGGGACTTGATGACGCAATCT
>WWET01001728.1:271738-283679 GCA_011038615.1 Limnodynastes dumerilii | reverse complement strand
CCGCGTATACCTCACATGTATTACACGCATTGGAAACCCCCCTTTCAAAATCCTGTGTTTGCCCCTGAGCTTCCTTCTGTGCCCAAGATCTTGCATTGTACTTTAAGGACAAAATTGACAAGGTAAGACAGGAATTGTCATCCTCCAACTCCTCATCATCTAACATAATGCTCAACCCCATTCTCCATATTCTGGCATCATGTCATCATTCCATCCCACAGATGAAGAGGAAGTATCTGCTTATCTGCTCTTTTCTTATCTTCCTACTCTGCTACTTGTTCTCTTGATCTTGTACCTTTTCAAGTAAGTTGATGTCTATCTTCTGTGATTCTTATTCCAACCCTAACTACTATCTGCAATCTCTCTCTCTCTACTGGTATCTTCCTGTCTTTATTCAAGCATGCGCTGATTACTCCAATCCTGAAAAAACAAAACTCTGACCCCCAACTCTCCCTCAAATTATCGTCCCATTTCCCAGCTTCCATGCCCTGCAAATCTGCTCGAAAGACTTGCCTACGTTTGCCTCACTCACTTCCTCTCCTCACACGGGACCGTATGCAGACTCCCGGATGTATAACATATATGTCTGCAGTAGTAAATACCGCAAAACTCTGGACGTATATGTTATACGTCCGGAAGTCTGCATATGGTCCACGATCTTCTGGATCCTTTTCAGTCAGGCTTTCATTCCCAGCACTCCACAGAAACTGCACTAACCAAGGTGGTCAATGACTTAATCACTGCTAAATCTAAAAGACACTACTCTCTTCTAATTCTACTCTTTCTGCTGATTTTGATACTGTTAACCACTCTTTTCTCATACAAATGTTACAATCCCTAGGTATTCGGGTCACAGCTCTTGCCTGTTATACATCCTACTTATAACATACTTAATCGCTCTTTTAGTGTTGGCTTTTCTGGATCCACCTCCCCTTTTTAGAGGATGATACACAAATCTACCTATCCACCCCTGATCTTTCATCTACTGTGGCCTGTGTTACTGAATGCCTCTCTGCCCTTTCTTTTTGTATGTCCTCCCACCATCTAAAACATAATCTAAAACTGAACTAATAATATTTACACCTACTAATAAAAGCTACCCACCTGGCCTCTCTATCTGTGTTGACAACACTGAAATAATCTCTACTCATAAAGCTTGATGCTTATGTGTTACCCTTGACTTTGAAATGTCCTTTGTTCCCACATAAAACCTGTCTCACAAGACACAGCAAAAACTCTTATTCATGCACTAATCATCTCCTGCATTGATTATTGTAATGCTCTCCTTATTGGACTCCCACATTATAAAATATTCCCCCTACAGTCTAAATTGCACACAATAGCTAGACTAATTTTCCTTACCAAATGCTCTTCTAGAGCTTCTCCACTCTGTCAGTCTCTACATTGGTTACCTGTATTTTACAGAATCAAATAGAAGATCCTTTTGCTAACCTACAAAGCCATCAACAAGACTGCACCCGCATACATTTCCTCACTCATCTCAACACTCATCAAGATACATCCCAGCTCATTCTCTCAGCTCTTCACAGGCAGGGCCGTTTCTAGGGGCGGGCGAGCCATGCGATCACACAGGGCGTGCCCCTAGATAACTAAAAGGGGGGCACTTCCCGCAGCCCTCCCCCGTGCAGTGGTCACATAGACCGCTGCTCTTACAGGCGCCGACCCCATCTGAATTTTAAGATCTCGCTTAAATCTCACTTCTTCAGACAAGCTTATCAAATTCCTCAACCTACTTCCTAACATTTGTCTACTCTATTTAAAACTACTATATTTTGTCTTTCCTTTCATGATTAACACAAACTTGTTCACTTACAATCTATACTAAAATTCTCCTCCGTTCTACTACTAACACTGCTGTGTGATTGGATCATACAGAGCACTGAGCACTTTACCATGCAAGCTGACTGGTCTGTTGTGTGATTTATAGCACTTTACCTTATGTATCAATCACCTTAATCTCTATAACCTATAGGATTATAGAGAAAAAGCTTGTGCCAGGGCCCTCTTACCCACTAAGTCTGTCTGTTACCACCCAGTCTTGTTATAATGATTGTTAAATTGTAAAGCGCCATGTAATCGTTTTAGCACAGTGTATGCACATGCAATGGCACTATATAAAAACCTGTTAATAAATAAACAGATAAATACATAAATAAATAAATAGATTACCATATACAGGTTGTGCAGCCTCCGCTGTGAAAATGCTATTTCTGAAATAGCACTAATTTGAAAAAAATATAATGAATGGGTAATCATGCTAATAAGCATACTTACCCATTTATTCATTTGGAAACTACCATTGCAGACTCACCACACCAACTGGACAGGTGAGTAGGAGTCTATGGGGAGTTTTTGGGTTAGGCTGTGGGGAGGGGAGGGGAGTCTTAGGGTTAGGCTGCATGGAGGAAATACTTATGGTCAGGATGTGGGTAGGGAAGTCTTAGGATAAGGCTGCAGAGAGGAGAGTCTTAGGGTTAGGCTATGGGGAAGGGAGTCTTGGAGTCAGGCTGCGGTGAAGAGAGGGTTAGGGTTAGGTTAATAGAAGGGTTAGGGTAAGGGTTAGAATAAGGGTTAGTGTAAGGATTAGTATAAGGGTTAGGGTAGGATAAATGCCCACTATTCGGGGATCTCTGTTCGTTCTGGGGATGATCGTTTGCTTCTCGTCCTTGAGGTACTTCACAACTGGCTGGTATGAAAAGGCCATTTCAAAAAAGGGCCATTTGTACTGCCGAACTACACCTATATCCAGACATCTACGTGTTTGCATTTGAACCACTTTCACGCACACAATAAACTTTTGATATTTATGACCTACCATAAGTTTTCCAATTCAAATATTTGGAAATTATAGAAGTACCCAGGCCTGGATTTATATGCAGAGATAGTGGGCCTGATCCAGAACTACGCCGATACGCTGTGCTTACTAAAGCACAGCGTATCGACGTCCACTCTCCCCGACACTCCCCCTGTGCGGCCGCGTTGTTACGCTAAGCCCTCCCTCCCTCATTAAACTAACTCCCCCCGCCCACCTTCACTAACTTTAACATAGTAACACTGGGGGACGCCTCCTCCAGCGTCACTACGCTGTTCCTACGGACGCCCTATCATTGAAGGGGGCGTTGCAGGCGTAGTTCTGGATCAGGCCCAGTGAGAGCTTATACTGTACAATGGCTAAGAGAAAATATCCACTCCCAAACAAATCCCAGCCACACTGTCTGAAGTATCATTTCTCCTTAACCTAGATTGGTTGGAATGTGGTCCAATCACTTAGCATGGAATATGCACATGGCCAGTGCATAAAAACAGCAGTAATCCAATTGAAACCCACTGAAGTAAAGATAATTGATGTCTGTTGCAAATTTAGTTTGGAAAACTGTAAAGCTCTGCTTTGTAATACAGTTTACAACTTAAATTTTAAGAATAGCTTGATTGCAGCAACCTCACTTTATAATGATGCAATAACAAATATGTATAAGCCAAAGCTACAATCTTCAGCTACTGTATCTATACAGCATAAATACTGTTAAATAAAACAGCATGTTCTCTATCCAAATAGGTTCTGTTATGCTTCATCTTAAACACACATAGGCAAGTAAAAAAAAAATGTTGATGCCAAATGACTGCAGCATGTCATATTGCTGCAGATCCAATATAAGCACCACAATGCAACATTTTCACAGTAGAGAAATAGTTAAGTTTTTTTCCTCTTTCCAAAAAATGAAAAACATTTGTTAATCTTAATTCGACACTAAAGAAAAAGGATGTGTCAGCGGAAAATGATGAATCAAACAACACAGCTATTTTATTTCTGGTGGAAAGCTGTGGTGTTAGGAGAGGGGCAAGCCAAACCATTGATGTTACTGCAAATATAATAGAATGGTTTCAGGCTCCAATATTCTGTAAGCGTCTCTTGCTTATTCACCAAATGAAAAAAAGGGGCCTTGAACAAAGACTTCTGTCAGATCTTCTTCCTTTTATGCACTTTCAAGCAGATATGCCTTCATATGACTAATGTTTAATGTATTAATGTCACTCACATCATTTTTTATTATTCAGTGTTCTTTACAACAGATTCCCTGGAAGGATTAATAGGATGGTTTAATAGGAGTACTCAATCGACCTAGTAGTAAAACTCTACATTCCACAGTAAATGTAGGCATCACATGGTTAAGAATGTCTAGTAAACAGATGTATTAGAAATCACAATGTAATATCCACTTATGATACACTACAATATCCTAATCAGAGTGGAATCTATCTATCTATCTATCTATCTATCTATCTATCTATCTATCTTCTATCTCTATCTATCTATCTATCTATCTATCTATCTATCTATCTATCTATCTATCTATCTATCTATCTATCTATCTATCTAATGAATAGATACTTCTAAAATAAAGAACTACAAATTCTAACAAATATTACAATTTTGGACAAAATAATAATCAGTTTTTTTTGTTAAAAAAAAGAAAACAATTGTCTTTTTGCCTGCAATTTTGACATAAATATTTAAAACTGCAATCTTCTTAAAGCTATAGTCCTACAATTGTCATTTTAAATACTGCCTGCAAGAATCTATCCAAAGCAAATACAAAGACTATTTATATAAATGGTGAATGATATGGATGAGAGGACCATAGTAAGGTATGCATATAGCTTATAATAGTACCAATAATGTGAATGTATTGTGCATAGTTCATATTCTCTCCCCTCAGACATTTTAAGAAGACCTGTCACAGTAAATTAACATACTCTAACTCAATGTCATTCAATATCTTATGGCACACTACCTCCGCACCAGTCATTTGTTCCAGAAATGCTTACCTTTTCAGTTCCTTATCTTTTTCCCCACACCATCCACTTTCTTTGTAACTTGCAGTGAATGTAAATGAACAACTTCAACTGATTAAGAAGGTATTTTACAAGTTTAAAAAGAAAGATTGGGCCTGTCATTGTGGGTTTAGAAAGTAATTGAAAAGGATAATATCACATGGTTAGACTCTTATACATGTTGGTTGTAGGAATATGTGTTACAAGGAACATTTACATAAAATGTAAGTTGTTTCTTGGTTACACATATAGGTTCTTATCCAGAGCTACGCTTTTACTACGCTGCGTACTTACGCTAGCTTACCTTTTATGAACTCTTCTAGGCACACCCCTTTCATGCACATACTTTGGCCGCCATACGTTTTTCAAACCCTACCTTAACTTTACACAGCGTACCCGCTCTGGTATTATAGCCCTCAACCGCTCTTGTATGTGTAGCCCTCACGTAGTTACGCTGCTAATCACGCCCATACTGTACAATTTAAATGCCTCACCCCGCCTTCGAAGCGTAAACACGGGTGGTGTATGGCTGGCACGCCCCTTCGTAAGTTGATACGCTACTGATACGTGACTGCCCCTTACGCTATGACTTACGTGGTGTAACATCTGCCGCGCACATGTGCAGTATGCAATAATGAGCGCTTTTACGCTAGCGGTTAGCGTAAATTCACTTGCGTACGTTGTTCTACCCCATAATAACGCGTTAGCAGTACCACTCCAATAAAAAAGGACACAAGTTCTAACACAGACATGTAAATATATGTATATTATGGTTTAACTTATATCTTTAAATGCAATGGACCATATCTAAATATTTAGCACAGAGTATGCACATGCAAGCTACTGAAAATATGTGCGCCCTATTCAGAGTTCTTTTAGTAGAAACTATGGATATATTTCAAATCAATATGTACTTCGGAACACTCTGTCCCAGCCAAGACGCACTAGTGCAGGAAACTGCTAAAGGCTTCAAAATGGGCACAGGAAACAGATGAGCCCAAGGGCAAGCATTTATTATTATTAAAACTCATGTATGGTATGATGAAGGGTGGAGTGGCAGCAGCTTTAAGACAGATTTTACATCAACCTTTTCTATAAGGGCATCAGGACCAGAGCTGCACACAAAAGCCAAGGCTGATTCAAAAGACTGTTATACGAATGAAACAATATTTCCTGGGGGCTTATTTGGGGATGACCCCTTTGAGGGACAATACTAAAGTAAATTAGGCAGTGGAGTTGTCTCACATGGGCCACAAATACGTCCTAGGTGCAATTCCGTATCATTCTTTTCTTGCAAAATACCCAGGGAGTCTAAGGCTGACCTCAGATTACAAGGGTAACTGATGGAAACCTTCCCCATTATTGGGAGGTGGAAACCCTTACGAAAACCTCAAAAATTGGGCAATGTCCCTATGTGTCTTTTACCCTGGTTACATGCAGTATAATGGGCTCCTCCATGCCCCTTGCCCTAAAACCACTTTCGGAGCACGGTATTCTGTTAATGCCTCCAGTGGCATCTGAGTGACCTCCAGCCATATCTCGATATCCTTAACCCCAAAGCAAATTCTCGCCTGACAATCAGCTTTCAGGCAGAATGGCTTATCATGTTTGTGTCTGGTCCCATCTATAAATAACAATCTGTAAACTGTCTTTAGTGCCTAGTGCCTTTCTAGTCTCTGTAGAGAGGGTGAACATGTCCACATATTTCCCCTTGCAATGCATGGCATAAGCCTATGAGTCACTGCCATGTAATCGCAACGGACCATACTTAATGTGGTAGGCAGTGGGGAATATATAGCTTTGTCTGTCCGCTTTTGAGCCCTTTTCCTTATGATGGGGTAGATCAAGACCTATGGGCTAGTTACTTTACAATGTCAAGCGTATTTCTATGCACTCCCCTAGGCACTCCCCTCGGTATTACGTACTTTGGCTGTTTTACGCTGCCCAAACCCTACCTTTTGATAGCGAAGTAATGACGTATGTAATGCATTTACATATGTGACGGCCAAACCCAGCCCATACTGTCCAATTTAAATGCCTCCCCCCGAGTCCAAAGCGTAATTACGTGTGTCGTATTGATGCCCCTGCCCCTTTGTTCATATTTACGCTGATGGTGCGTATATTAGAAGTTACGTGGCATGACATCTGCCGCAAGCATGCGCAGTAAATACAAATGAGTGAAATTATTTCATCGGCTAGCGTAAATATGCTAGCATACTTAGCTTAGGATCTGGCCCAATGTCTCAATCCCCACCTGTTGGTGGTTCCTCGACCCACTTCTCCATCCGGAACACGCTTGTAGGGATAAAGAGTGAACAGCAGTATTAACCCCAATCACTGACCACCACAAACTGAGCATGTAGATCGAGAAGAGCTAAAGTGTGATGATCTAGACTTTGAGCTGCCATGGTGCAGAGAAAAGACCATGCCAGCGAATGGAGTAAGCAGCAAGAGTCACAGATATGGCTGTGAAAATTGTGGTGTGGCCAGGGCCAGGGATACTGACGTGTTTCGGGTGGCCCGCCATATCACAAAGATCTTTAAGAAAGGGCGGACCACCCGAAACACGTCAGGTCAAGCGCCATAGCAACCACAGAGTGACAACATCAGCCCAGAACAGACGCTCCAGCTGGCGCACAAGTTTCTTACATTCATCCCGGGACTTTCATCTTAAGGACTCGTTTTACACCTTTTATGCTACAGTGACTCTGAATCAGGGTATTGATACTGCTCTCTGTTCTTTTGCACAATCATTGTTTCAATTGTTTTTAGTGTTGTATTAATAAATTGTATATTTGTTTTTTCCTTTTTATCCCTTTTTCACATTACACCGGGCTGAATGGATTGGAGTGAGGGAAGGGAATCCTAGACTCACCAATAGTTTTTTAATATAAACTTTATTGCCAACATTGCAGAATTGATCCACTGGCGCTAGCAGCTTACTCCTTTATATACATGGCCCTGGGGGACCCAGATCATACTTTGCGGGACCAATTTGTGATGGGTTTGTACAGCATTCCCCTGCAACAGATCTTAAGGGACTGGACCACCACCGACAACACTTTAATGTTCCATCGGATGGTTACAGATGCCTTTGCCAGAGACAGCAACTTTGGGCCATGTGCTATTTCACACCAACAAGCCCATCAAGTAGTGGAGATTTCGCTGGCCGGTGAGTGCGTAAAAGATTTAAAGAATGTTCTGGTTCTTATGAGGGAGGATATGACCCAACTAAGACTGCATCTGAAGAAAGAAAGATGTGGACCAGAGACAACTTCAGTCCAAGAATAAGAGAGTGGAAGACATCAGAGATTTCCAGGAATGGCAATGAAGGAACCCACTGTTGGACGTGCGGACATCTGGCCCAGAACTGATGGAGAAGGGTTCAAGGAATGACCACACTTTAAACTGAATTTACTCACAGTCAGGGAGCCAACTGTGGGGGAGGAAGGAGGACTGGTAGAAATTGTCAACTCGGCCGAGTTGGTTGGGAAGTGCCTTATAGCTGTGGCCAAATTGGTGGGGTGAAGCAATGCTGTATGATCGATATGGGATCTCAGGTTACAACAATTTCTGAAGAATGCTTCCGGAGAGATTACCTTTGCACTTGCAAACTGTGAAATCAAAGTCGTGGGTCACCAGTTCAGGGCTGCAACGTGGCTCAGTGATTTGGGGGATGAATGTTCTACAATGCTTGGATCAGAAACTGTTGCTAAAGAAAGTGCTGGGTTACTGGATGATGTTGGGAGCACAGAAACCAGTGCAGCAGGCATTACAAAGAGTGATACAATTACAGGAAGAATGGATCACCGCAAACTCCCCAGGACCATTTGGACTCATCCACAATGATCGGCAGCCCTTGAAAATCCTACCACATGGAGGTGGGCACCCATTGCAGTATTGAGGGACTGATGGTCTTAATCAAACCAGTGCACATGATCAAAGGAGGAGAGGAGTATTTAGTTGAAAAGATGGGTGTCATTAAGCAAAGACATGTGCTGATCAGACTATGTTATATAAGTGATCAGCCACAGCAAGTACCAAAAAAAATGATTTTAGCATGTGTGGTTGCTATTCGGGAAGACAGCATGACAGAAGGTGAAGAACCGGAGTTTCTGAATGGCATAGGACGCCTAGAAGAGATCCTCTGGAGGAGACAGTGGGCATTCTTTCAGCATGAGGAGGACTTTGATACTACCCATGAATTTCTACACCATGTATCAACAGGGAACAGGGAAGAAAGCTTTATCTTTCTTCAATTTGAGAGAGATACTGACAAATATTGCCAAAGTTACACCAAGAGGTAAAGACCTGCTGAGACTAGTCGGACTAGATCTGACTGGTGAGGTGATTTGGTAGAGTAAGAGCTCCTGGGCTGCATCGATAGTCTTGGTCAGAAAGAAGGATGGTGCCATATGACTCTGTGTGGGTTCTTGCCTTCTTAACAGCTGCACTGTGCAGGACACATCCTTTGCTCAGATTGAAGAGTCCCTGGCAGCCTTGGGGCAGGCAAAGTATTTCTCCACCTTGGATCTGGCAAACAGATATTGTCAGGTGGCTGTCACTGAGGAGGATCGAGAGAAGATTTATCACAACCACAGGCCTCTTAGAGTTCTGCTAAATGCTTTTTTGACTGTACAATGCTCCAGCCACGTTCCAAAGACTCATGGAGCGGTGTTTAGGGGATCTAAATTTCAAAGCCATCTTCAATTATCTGGATGACATAATTGTGTTTGCTCCCACATTAGAGGAACACCTCACACGCTTGGATTTAGTCTTGCAACGACTGGAACGGTTTGGATTGAAATTGAAGCATAGAAGCAGTGTGGGTTGTCACGATAAAGTTTGCACGGGAGCTGAGTTTGAGGTGGTAACAGATCACAACCCATTGGCCCAACAGGATAACGCGAAGTTGGGTGCCCTGGAGTACTGCTGGGTGGCCAGACTGACTAAATTCACCTATCTTACGCACTACTGCTCCAAAACCAGATTGCTGATGTGCTCTCTAGGTTCCTGCCTCAAGGCCCTGGGAATGAAGGATGGAAAGTGAAATAAATACCTAATCTTATCTAGGTAGTGCTGCCAACTGAGAGCCTAGAGATGAGGGGATGGGCTAATGTATACACAAAGTCTCTTCAAGAGTCTGTTGGAGCTGGTTTGACATAAAGTACCGTGTTGTGCAAAGTATTGTGGAGTTACACCAGCAAGCCATACACCACACATTTGAAAAGGAAAGGCCCACACCATGGCCTTTATTTGTGAATGGTAACCCTGCTTGTGCTGTATTAGAATGCCTTAGATGCATTTTCTGCTCGCTCCATCTAATCACTCCTGCTCCTCTTCAGTCTATTATGTCTTTTTTCTTCTCTCCATCCCTGTTATCTGCTGGCTTTTGATCTCATGCCTTTCTAAACCTTTTCACACTTCCACTATTATTCTACTTCCAATGTTCTGTAGTGTCCTGAGGACTTCACTGAAAGGGTGATAGATAAATGGACTATTCTCCCATCTGAGGTGGTTGAGGCTAATACAGTAGAACAATTTAAACATGCTTGGGATAAATATAAGGGTATCCTAAATTGTAACCCCAATTGAGGGTAAATAGGGTCAGTATAGTTTTCAATAAACAAATGGGCAGACTAGATGGGCCATGTGGCTCTTATCTGCCGTCACTTTCTATGTTTCTATGTTTCTATCAAGGCTGTAAATCACGATAAATGCCAATACAGAGATAGATCAGCAGCCTGCAATACAAATAAAGAAAAGCGAGCCTGCAAGCCAAATAATGGCAACCTGAGCTAATAATCCGGAGGCTGTCCCTAGATAGAGAGGACTAGCAGCCTCACAGCTGCACTTCGCCCGCTCAGGGGCAAGTATATATCCCTACACTAACCTGACTAAACACAAGAGCAGGCTCACATCAGGACGGTAGACAAAACAGCTCCCGATGCACACGAGAGCAGTATGATCGACGGAGTTCCGACACGCATTTCGCTGTGCTTCTTCAAGCGGGGAAGGTGTCTATAGGGTCATATAGATTATTAAACACCGCCCTGCTCGCCATTGTTGTACCACTATGTTTTCTGGATATGCTATATGCTTTTATGCTGCCATGTGTTTGTGTTCTATCACTTAGTCTTACCTTACAGCTCACTGCAGTATTTTGCCGATAATGGGCCTGATTCAGATTTAAGATATTCCAGCTTCTTAGGCATGCGTAGTAGGTTATTTATGCAATCTACATACCTAAAGACCACGTGCTACTGCTATAAGCAAAATATGGTGTGTCAGTGTGGCCTCGGGGAGAAATAAGATGAGTGGGTGGGGAGAGGTAGTAAAATTAATCGGTAAGGGAAACAAGTGTGTATTTTCCTTATTATTATTAAATCTGAATCTGGTCCAATGACTGGAAATCTTAATGATGTTAATAATACTATAGAAACATAAACAGCTACAAATGACATGATTTTATAAATTTTTTAATAAATCCAAAACTAAAACCAAAATCTCACGCAAAACCATATTATGAAGAATTATTTTTTTCTGGAAATAAATGGGGTGATTATGGACCAGATTCAGATTTAAGGGGGAGTTAGGGGCATAACCGTGGCTCATTGAGTAGCTCTTGTGTCTCACCGAACTGAAGTCATAAGATTGATTCCCAGACTAGGCCTTGTTTGTGTGGAGTTTGTATGTACTTCCCATGTCTGCGTGGGTTTCCTCTGGGTGCTCCAGTTTCCTCCCACATGCCAAAAACATAATGGTAGTTTTGTTGGCTGCTGACTAAAATTAACATGTATGCATGTTTTAGGGACCTTAATGTGTAGCTTCAATAGGGACAGGGACTGATGAAATGTCTAATGTTCTCTGTAAAGCGATGCGGACAGTTTGTGACGCTATATAAGTAGAATTATTAGTAGAATTATTACTTATTAAGCCTAACCTGTCCCTGTTTTTAGGAGCCTAATGGCATTTAAGAGTGCCATATGCTACCTCATCTTTCTTTGCGTATTTTCCTTCTTAAGAAGGAATAGCGCACAGCACAGCATTTCCCTTACCCCTCCCTTCCCATCTAATTTGACTAACC
>WWET01001728.1:224441-254674 GCA_011038615.1 Limnodynastes dumerilii | reverse complement strand
CCTGTCACTCCCCTCGGTCGTACGACCGCTGATCCGCTACAGTGTGGGAGCCCCCTCCCACACTGTACACTTTACATGCTTCCCCCCGCCCGCTTTAGCGGGTGGATGGGAAGCACAGCCCATTTGCATGCAAATGGACTCGGACGGAACAAAGTTCCATCTGATTGCTTAAACGCTAGGATTACTATAGTAATCCTAGTGTAACATCTGGAGGGCGCATGCGCCCTCCGTTCAGTCAGGTGATTTACGCACCTTGCGCGCGTAAATCACCTGACGCTATTACATCTGGATCCGGTCCATTGTCTTCTTAAGAAAATAATCAATAGAGAATTCCCTCCGATCAGATTATCATCCCATGGACTGTCTGGGATGATAATCTGAGGTTTTACAAATCTGTCTGTAAATAAATTACCAAACGACTGATGGTTGTGCCCCTTCTCCCCCAAAACCATGGTACACAATAAACAGACACAATAAAACACACAGAGACTTACATTGCAGTTAAAAAGAGGGCTCAGCTTTTATTAATTAATTCATAATTTGTGGCCGAATTATTAAACTATATAATGAGATCAGCTGAGAGGGTGGCTCCAGAAGCAATGGAGGTCAGGATTCACGAAAATTCTAACTATTCAACTATATCACAGATCCGGCGCTACAAGGGTGGTCAAACCAAACTAGAGCACCTATAAACCAAAGTCACTCCTAATTAACAATAAGGGTGACTAAAACCGGGATTCAGCCGCCAGGAAGCTAATAGCTGGTGCCTAATACCCTGACCATCCAAAGCCCAGAATACACATCACTATGTGCCAAAACTTAATACCTGTCCCCTATTGCTGCTGCCGCCGACACTGTGCCCCGTCTGAAAAGTAAGAATACATGTTATCAAAATGCATGCTACTGAAAAAACAACGAGGGAGGGAGGGAAAATCACCGGAATGAAAGATGGAGGCACAGTCCCACACAAACATTATAAACCCCCTAACTAAATGACCCAATGGGAAGCTCAAACACAACATGCCAGGAGGGGAGGAGTGGCCAAGACCCAGTCTGGCATTTATGTGAGCTCTCTAGTGTGTGGCCAGTTTAAATGTCTTGTTTTAAATCATTTTATCCTTAATGTATCAAAGTTTTGCTGAGGTGCAGATTTTGTCTTTTGTTCACTTTTGCTCATAGCTCTGAATCAGCCCTTATGTTTAACTGAAATGAAATTATGTGCAGTGTTAATAGACGGCGCTACTATATTTTTAGCTTTCAGTTAATACAACATACTGTAAACAGGTCTGAACCAAAAATCCAATGTTTTAAAATTAAAAGGTAGATATAAAATATGTAAGACATCCGTATTTCAGTTACATATTATGCTACTTGTGTAGGTTTTATGACTTCCCTGTGGATGGTGCCACGGTGGAAATACTCACTTTGTGATGTTGTGTATCATATCTGTACTTGTATTGTATAAATAGCATTAGAGTTCATTACCAACAGAGCTTGTGGCAATGCATTCAAAGAATTCAGAATGCTTTAAATTGAAATCAATGCCACCCATTGTATTATTATGGATGTGTTGAGCCATAGACTATATCTATGTGTAAGGCTCTGCCCTTTTAGCTGGGTGACATATGTGGGTCATTGCTTGTGTCATGGACGGGCATCTCACTCTTTGTTGTATATTTGTGTGCAGCAGAGGCTGATGTAATGCTCACCAAATATAATGTGATGAGATCTTCTACTTTCTATTCATGTGCAGTCACACGATTGTGATAATGTTGCAGATGAATCAATTGGTGCAGTGGTCCTGTAAATGAGAAGATACATGGAAGTACATTTTATATTAAAACATATCATGTAATAACACATCTAAATCCCCCCCCCCAACACAACCACAATTAAACAATATCTCAACACATTTTATTATGTTTTAAAAAATATACGTACCAGAACAGCAATATAGAAAAATAATATTTTTTTCCTTTAAGTGTACATAAAACCTATATTCTCCTTGTTAACCCCTGTGATGTTTGTATTAACTGATGAATTTCATGTGTTCTTATTGCTGACCTTTAATAAGAAGATGTAGCTCGAAACAGGCAACAAATTTTTTTTTATTACTATTTGTAGTGAAATGTTGAAATAAAAAGAATATACAATACACGGTATATTTCACTGCTAACATTTATCCATAGATAACTAAAGAAGAGGTCATAGCTGTGCTGTCTGTCATGTGTGCTATGGTCTGTCTTTGTCCTTGATATTTCCTTCATAATACTGCTCTATATGCACATATGATATGGCTCTGTATTTGCCCCAAAATAAAGCTCTTCATTCCTCCTTAATTATGCTCAAATTAAGAGGAATAAAAAGGTCATAGACCTTATATACTATAAGAGGCTGTTTATTTCTCTTTAATTATGTGCAAATTATCCTCTGTAATATGGCTTAATATTTCTCCCATAATAGGGTTTCATCCAATATAAAGACAATAGTAGGCAATATAGTATAGTATAGTATAGTACAAGGTATATTAATAAACCCATTTAATTAAAGTTCAAGAATGTAAGTCTCCAACAGAAAATATTGAAATATATAGTTATTATTCCATTACATGTGGCAATCCTGTTTGGGGAGGGGGCTTTACAAGGCTTCCACAATTTATTTTTCATTCACATTTCTCCTGAAATGTCACGTCTAAAACAATCCTAATGTACTGTTATAATAAATTTACAATGTAATTATAAGGTGTGCGAAAATGTATTTTATAAGAAGGTTAACCAGAAAGTAATGATATAGAAGGGATTGGTAAACATGTTTTAGTACTATATATTACTCTGAGGGTTCTCAGTACTGTAAAAGTAATGGAGGGACTTTCTTGGAGCAGCTCCAAAGGCTTACATTTTTCAACTTTAAATAAATGGGTTTATTAATATGCCTTGTACTATATATAATAGTACAATCTATTGTCTCCTTAATTTGCATAATTATTTACTGCAGAATAATGTCATGGAGTATGCCCATAGCAATAAATTGAAAAAAAAATGATTGTAGCTTTCATTTATTCATCACATTCTAGACATTAATACCTACAATTAGATTGGCTGCTATGGGCAATACCTCCACTTTACCTTTTGCTGGGTGTGGTTTGCCGGTGGAGGGTCTCTGTTTTATGACAGACCATCGTGCGGCAATTGAATGGCGATTGCCGGCAATTTCTCGCAGTCTCCAATTTCGACAGTGAAGGTGTTGCAACTCCGGAAGATTTCTCAGCCGACAGGTAAGAACTTCCATCCTAGCCCTACCCTTAACCCTCCTCTAACCCTCCCCTAACCGTAACCCTCCATTACCCACAGCCTAACCCTAACCTTCCCCTTCAGCCCTAACTCGAACCTCTAATTTCTTGTGGCCTAACCTTAACCTGAGCCCAATGCAGCCGCTGCAACCATTCGCTATTGGGAATGGATCGAAGAAGGTATCCATTAACAATTGCAATTTTTTATGTGCCGAGCATTACGGCAATGATACAAGTCACCATTCAGCTAACTATTCTTTATCACTGTTTATCTTTTCTGCATGTTAATTCCCTCTAACTAGAACATGTGTGTTTTCCTCCTTGTATCCTTCCTGTCCCCGTTCAACCCCCTCTTAGTTATTCTGAACTACTTTTCATTCCATAAAAATTATAGGTTTACATTTCAGAAAATGAAATTGATAATTACAGGTGATAACTATTTTTTTTGGGGGTTTTGAAAGACAGCATATTATTACTATGCATTTGTATCAATTCCAGTTACGATGATTGTGATACCAATAATTATTTATATGGCCATATTACTATTAATAGAATCACAGTCCTATGTCCGCTGTCTGTGGTACATAACACTAATTAAACTCTACATCGCAATGTGTAACCAAATTTCAGTTCACAGAATTCCCAGACAGTTCCTATGGCAACCAATGTCAGGCTTTAGACAATCAAAACTAACTTTGCTTTAGTCTGAGATTGGTTACATATCAGCAGCTCAGATAAATGTGCTGCCTGAATTTCATTTCAAACTGACTCTAGTAATATCAAAATAGTGTAATGTATTAATTTATTTTATTATAAGTGGGGTGTTAAATATTTAGGGCAAAGCATGATGTTGAATTTTTTTTTATGTATGCTGTACTTATGTTTTGCTTTACTCTGACCTATCAGAAAGCAGACTAGAGTATATCTATTGCATTGTTCATGCTGAATGAGATAGTGCAGCCTTTGTCTACATCCCAGGAGAGCTCTGTCAGACATGAGTCAGCATGCCAATCAGATTTACTGCCAATTGATTTAATTGACATATTTCTGACCAGAGAACAGAGTAGGGTAGAGAAAGAGGAAATTGTGTTCTGCAATGAATAATTCATATAATTATGGAGAGGAGGCAACAAGCATAAGAAAATATTTGGCTAGAACTCACCATATAGTTAATATCCTACATTGTGCACAGTTAGAATAAAGTATAAACCTACATTTCATATTATCAAGAGTTATTATAGATCACGGTCAAAAATAAGTTATAAATATGCAAATTCAATTAAAATAATAATATTGAGAAGGATTCATATTGTCTGTGGTGTATCTAGCAATAGCATGAATATCAAAGACATAGAAATAATTGCGTTGCAATGGAATTACATTAACTTTGCACAAAATATGTGACTAAAATGTTCAGTGATTGGAACAGAACTAATTTTATCTTGAACAATTTATCATTATGTAAGGTGTGCAAAGAAATCAGAGAAACCACTGCAAAAATAGAATTCCATGAATACAGCAAAAGTTAAAATATAATGTAAATCCCATAAGTGTAGGCAATACATGTTTATAACAGTTCATTTTATGGTGTTTTAAGTGTGCTTGTTCTTGCTGATTCAGTCACATCTGCAGAAGCAGCAGAATGCTCTCCTGATCAGTCTCTGACACGAGCTGCGTGTCAATACAAGACACCCTCTGGATGTCAAGATTATTTATGACTGGTTGTCTGAGTTCTCTCGCTGAAAGAAATAATTATAACAATATATATATTTATATATAAAAAAGATTATTGTAAATATTTTGGATCTTAAACAAAATTATCTGGTGTTTTCAGATAGATTTGAATATTCAGCAGGTGTTTAATAGGAATACCTGAAAGGAAAAAGTGGTAGTTCAAGTTATTTATTTGGTGAGTTACTTATTATGAACAAGGTGCAATATCTAGCAGGTTACACTACCTGCAGTCCCCACTACGATGGGCTGCTTTTAGAAATAGAGACAGGCGAAAGTTCCTTTTTGGCTGTCTATTTCGAATAGGGAGCCTTTTTAGAATTTTTTTTATGAATAAGTAAGTGTGCCGAGTGGCATACTAGCCCATTCATTTTCGCAGGACCCGCCGTAGACCCACAGGACCTGCTGCTAATAGCTCCAGAAAGGTGAGTAAACTCTCCAGGGACATTAAGTGTTGGGGGGGTTAGGGATAGGCTCTTAGGAAGGGAGGGCTAGGGTTGGGCTGCGGTCAGGGAGGTCTTAGGGTTAGGCTATAGAGAAGGGAGGGTTAGCGTCAGGCTGCGGGGAAGGGAGGGATAGGGTTAGGGTAATGGAACGAGTGTTATGGTTAGAATTAGGAAAAGGGTTGGGGTTAGTTTTTAGGTTTACCTTTTGGAGCACCGTGTTCTAAGCAAAAGCAATCGAGTTCAAAACTGGCTGGGAGAGAACGGCCTTATTGAAATAGACCCATATCCTTACACTACAACTAGGGTTGAGTGCCAACCCCTGTGTTTCAGTTTTGGTTCTAAATATTTATTGTTTTTTGGTTTTGGTTTTGTAAAACAAAAAATTTGGTTTTTGTTTTAAATCTGTATTTTATTTTAAATTGCTAAAAAATGCTAATATCAAGAATGTTTTATGTATTTTTGCTCTTAAAGCATTATTAATATGAATAACATTAATTCATTTCTAGTCATTCCTAATCAAATTGGACCACCTCACAGCTCACAAGATTGCAAGATTGAGGTTGGTTGGTACATGCTACCATATATTGTCTAGTATCCCACTCTTAACTTTGTGACATTTGTCAAATGTATTATCATGTATTGCTATTGTTATATAACATATGAAAGTACTATGACTATGGGAACCTCTGTCAGTGTGTGACACTGATGGATACATGAACCCCTCACACTGTAATTTCATGTAAAACGTTTGGGGAAACTTGCTCCCTTCTTATGGTAACTGCCCTGTGGTGGGAATCTCTTCTTTGTCTGTCTAGCCAATAAGCCAATGAAGCCATGCCCCTTTTCAGTACCTGCAAAGCCATGCCCCCTTTTCAAGTTAATGTTTTTTTCTTTCTTTTTATTATATAATCATTCTGGGGGTGTTTCTGGGCAACCAGAATCCCCCCCATGTGTGGGCCACTAGGTCTCTGACAGTTTAACTGTGATCTTTCTTACCTTGTGTGTAGCTCCAGCAATGGCATGTGGCGACTGTTTCTTCAGTGGGGGTGCAGGGGAGCTGCTAATAGGATGGATTGGATTAAAGGTGAGTGCGGGGGGATGGTTGCCCCACAGCAACTGCACCCCTAGAACCCACATAGTTGCACCCTTGATATCACTCATCCCAGGCATTCTGTTCAGTTTTTCCAACAGTTCATCTCTAACTACAACTAAAAGTAATGTAACAGTTATGGTATTCTGTGGTCATAATCTAATAGGACTCAATTTAGTGCTGATAGGGTTAGTACTAGGTCTCTAGACATCCTAAGAAAGGTCTTAGCTTGACTGACTGTCTGAAAATGCATTGACTGCACTGTCAAAACAAAGTACCTGACTGTTGGGTTCTTACTAAAACAGTGCAGCTGTGCAGTCCTTGTCAGATTCACAACTATTGCAAGGGATTGGAGGCTCCCCTTAAATCCTCAGCAAAATGCACTTGTTAAAAGCAGTGTAGTTGCACAGTATGCAAGGACTGTGTGGCTGCACTACTTTAGCAAGAAACCACAGTCAGTACCTAAAGGAAACTGTGTCGGTGTTGCTGTGCATCCATTATGTGTCATCACTGCAGAGAGCACATTACAGAGGACAGAAGAAGTGGGGAAAAGACAGGTAAGTAAATTTAATTAAACAAATTAAAGTTAATGTATTTCTGGACTGGAGGAGGCAGAAAGCTGGCTGAACACACAAGGAGAAGACATAAATCACAGTTGGACACCCAAGGAGGGGGAGATTGCAAGGCTGAAGAGCCTCAAGAATGGCTAGGGCACAGTGTGATGATGGGGTGGGGGATGAATGAATTATAAGGGTGGACACACATATGGAGGGGGCAGAATACTGGACACACATATGGAGGGAGCAGAGGGCTGGAAACACATATGGAGTGGGCATAAAACTGGACACACATAAGGAGGGGGCTGGCTTGACACACAAGGAGAGCGCAGAAAGGATGGCTGTACACACAACGAGGATGGCTGTAGAGTCTCAAAAAGGGGCAGTAGAGTGGGAGGCACAGTGTGATAATGAAGGGGCAACATTGTGATAATGAAGGGGCAATAGTCTGATGATTTGGCACAGTGTGATGAAGGGGCAGTGCGATACAAGAGGGCACAGTGTGATTAATTTTCATTGTAATGTTTGTGTAATGTTTGTGTTTTTAATGTTCAAAAGTTCTGGTTACATATTTATTACTGTGAATTACATGTTCTCTGCAAAGGGGTATGTGTCCATTTCTTCTATTTCAGCTGACCAATTATAATAAAAAGATAAATGTTTGTTCTATATAGGCATTTTTCACCCCGCCTCAACAGATATTTTTTTCTCAGAATGTGGTAGAATTCATGGTCTAAAGCCGACATCAGGGCTGTCGGCTCAGCAGGCACAGGTGTAAAAATATAAACTGGCGTTCACACTAGCACTAATCAAGGAGTATAAGCCGATTTCCTTATTACCCTTCTGCTCCAGGGCCCTTGTATCCCATAGCTCTGACAACACAGCTTAAGTCCACCAATGATCTTCTGTGTGTGTGAGTAATATGACAAGTTCAGAGAGATGTAGACTGATTGAAATCACAATATGACCTCATTGCAGACCTCTCGAGTGTCCCGATTCCAGTGGGACAGTCCTATGCGACAGTCCTATGCAGGCTTATGCGGTCACTGCCATTCTAAAAACAGATTTAGTCCTACAGGGCTCCCATAGGAGCCCTGTATTACCACTACTGCACCACGTTACTGCAGCAGACGAGGCCAGGGAGCGTCAGCAAGAGGGAGCACCACGGTGGAAGGAAAAATCATCAAAGGTAAGTAAGAGAAGAGGCTGGACATAAGGGGCAGGCATGTAGGCTGGACATAAGGGGCAGACAATGGAGGCTGGAAATAACGTGCAGAGAATAGAGGCTGGAAATAAGGGGCAGACAATGGAGGCTGAACATAAGGGGCAGACAATGGAAGCTAAACATAAGGTGCACACAATGGAGGCTGGACATAAGGGGCACACATGGAGGCTGGACATAAGGGGCAGACAATGGAGGCTGGAAATTTAAAGGGCAGACAATGGAAGCTGGACATTTAAAATGGCAGACAATGGAGGCTGGACATTTAAAGGGGCAGACAGGGAGGCTGAACATTTAAATGGGCAGACAATGGAGGCTGGACATTTAAAGGGGCAGACATGGAGGCTGGACATTAAAAGGGGAAGACATGAAGGCTGGACATTAAAAGGGACAGGCATGGAGGTTGGACATTAAAATGGGCAGACATGGAGGCTGGACATTACAAGGGGCAGACATGGAGGCTTGAAATTATAGGGGGCACACATGGAGGCTGGACAAATAATAAAGAGGTAGACATGGGGGCTGGAAATTACAAGGAGCAGACATGGAGGTTAGACATTACAAGTGGCAGACATGGAGGCTTGACAAATAATATAGAGGCAAATATGAAAGCTGAAAATATTAATAAGGGGTAGACGTGAAGGATTGACATAATAATAAGGGGCAGACATGGAGGTAGGACAAATTATGGGGCGGATATGGAGGCTGGACATATGAATCCTGTACAAATAATAAGAGGTAGACATATGGATGGCAGGCTTAATAATAAGAGACAGACATAGATGGTTGTTAACCAAAAGGAGCAGGCATTAAACCCACTGGTCTGGGCGATGCAAGACACACCCACTTTCCAAGACATGCCCACTGGGTGGAACAAGACACCCCCCCTCTACCAGGCCGCTAAATTTTGTCCATCTTTCAAATTCTCAAACGTTGGGAGGAATGCTCATTGTAGTGATAATATGCAAATATATATGTCTTGGTTCCAAATTTAAACACATTTCAAATTTCATGGCATGCACATCACTTCTTTAGAGGCAGCACCCATCTATGACCAAATCTAACACCCTCTCTCTCTAGCCTGACCTTAGCTAGGTGCCTTGTCTTATGTAAACAAGACAGCAGGTTGTTATGGATACAAGGAGTGCAGCAGAGTTCAGGCCCTGACATGTGACTGGGCTGGGGGAGTGCTTAGAGAGGAAGAGATAAAACACTATGGAAGGTTCTGTAGAAAAGTGTCAGTTACAGTTGAGGAAAGAAATAACTTTTTTGCTGAGAGGGTTTGGGGGGAGACAATGGTGAGAGGAAGAGAGTGTAGTGACTGGAGAAAGAAGCAGACCCTCATGCAGCATTGCGTCCGTGACAGAAGTGAGGAAGTAGATCTGGAGTACTAAAGAGGACCTTTGGAAAGCAGAGAGTAAGGCCATCATGGGTAGCCACATCGCGGAGGTCTGGCCCACAGCAGTCGCAGCAATAGCTCCAGCCCAGTATAGCTGCACTATAGCTACAGCAGCATCTATTAGGAAGAGGCCAGTGTGTCAGGGGTCCCCCCTGGTCAGTTTAAAATTGTTAACCTCCTCAAAGAGAGAGTCCCGAGTGTTCATCCAGCTAGAGGGCACAGAAACCACAGGACACGTAAGCTAAACACCCATGTAAATAGTGTTTGATGTGCCCACTGATCCAAACATTGGCCTGTATTCAGAGTACCGAACGTATAACATATACGTCCGGTGTTTATCAATTTTTACTACTGCGCATGCGTAGTAATTTTTTTTTTACGTAATCTATGTATCTTTTTCTTACTTAGAGTGCATAAATGCGGTCTTTTAGACCGCATTTATGCAATCTACGTAAGAAAAAGACTTTGATTAAGTTAAAAAGTTACATTTATGCAATCTAAGTAAGAAAAAGATACATAGATTACGTAAAAAAATTACTACGCATGCGCAGTAGTAAAAATCGCTAAACACCGGACCTATATGTTATACGTTCGGTACTCTGAATACGAGCCATTATCCCAAGTTTTCTAATAAACTGATATAGATTCCTTCTGTATGGGATAATATGTGCAAGAGTATAAAGTGGAACTGAACTTTCAAGCGTTGCTTGATACGTGCATAGTGATAGAGTATAGCACATATAGGGCCTGATCCAGACCTATGCAGGTGTGCGTAGCATATTAATGTCAGCGTACCTTCGATGCACGGCAGTAGGAACTCCCCTTGGTCGTACTTAGTTTTGCATTCATACACTCGACAAACCCTACCCTAACTTTTCTGTTCGTAACCGCGTGCATCCGTATGGTCATTGCGTAGTTATGACACTTAGCACGCCCATACTGTACGATTTAAATGCCTCACCCCACCCTCAGCGCGTAGTTACGGATTTCATAAGGCAGGCACGCCCCCTCCAGAATTAATACAAAGCTAATACGCCCACGGATCATACGCTCAGAATTTGTCAGCATAGAATGTGTCCTGCGCATGCGCAGTTAGTACAAATAGCCATTTTTACGCTAATGATCAGCGTAAAACCGCACACCAGCGTAGGTCTGGATCAGGCCCATAGCGTCCAAAGCTGAAACTGTCACCTTGTTAATGATTTTCATCCCTCTTATCTATCAAGGAGATTACAAATAAATTTACATTTGTATTGCAGCCAAGTCAGAAACTTCTTTGTATCTGCGGAAACGTGTCTAGACCAACCCTACATATATATATGCATATATATCCACTGAATGGGACATTTACAAAAGGGTATTAGGCCTGGGCCCAGGTACATGTATTTAATTTACTGTGATGCTTATGCAATGAGTAATTGAGTAATATTGTATTGTGTGTCTTTGATGCTAAATTGATTCAACGTAAGTCTTGTTGAGGTTAGTTTAGGGTACTTAGTCAGGTGACAGAGTAACACATGGTTTAAAAAATGTTATTTCTATGGCGCTAATATCATTCACAGAAAAGACAGATCAAATGCTTCTTAATTACTGTAAACATAACATTTCTACCGGGGTGTATAAGATTTCGTTTACAGAATATAATATCTAAATTTTTCGCAATTGTCCTTCCAAATCACAATAAAAGGAAAAGTCCTTCTTTACTCAACTTTACACACGTTCTTACTTCAATAAAGTCTCTTTGAAAACACCGGTATTCGACTCCTGAAATTCTTTTATTTAAATGTATTCCTTCACAATATGTCCAACGTTACATAGAAAGACGGAAGAAAGAACTTTGATAGTGTTATATTTTTATGTCCACGTTTATAAAAACAGATTCTACTTACACATTTTGTCTCTTGGGCTGTAAACACATCAAATGACTGGTATTCCCAAGGTGTTGGTCCGTGCTTATATAATCCCGTTCTTACTTCAGACCAATTTCCAGCTCAATCGGTGGATCATATGAAAATAAAAAGCAACTCCCAATTGTGCAATAACGTTTAATACATTTGTAAAGAAGAAAAGGAATCACCTACTCACAATATACATCTCTTGGGTTAAATGCATGTAATTCCCACAAGATGTTATTCTGCTCTCCCCTTATGTTCTGCTGCTCCGAAATGTCACCAGAGATATATTCGCAAAGGAAGCAGAAAAGAGAAAAAGATCCCAATAGTGTAATATTGTCACACTCATATAACATGGGGAGAAAGGGTAATGTTACTCACAATATTCGCCTCTTGGGCTATAAGCATGTAAGGGTGATGACATCCCCAGGGTATCGTTCTAAAACCTTCTGATTTTCTCAAAAATAATCGATGTGTGAATCTGGTAATTTTTGTCCTCCTCTGAGAAGTTCTCCACAATGAATATTACAATGTTGCAAAACTTCTTTATTAGATATAAAATTTCAAACAGTTCCCTGACAAGCAGGGCTCCGTGGGAAACAGCGTGCCACCAAAACCCTCAATACAGAAATTTCTATATACAGCCGGCAGATATTAATTTGGGCACGTGGCCACACTGATAAACAAGTTATACTGAAAGTCCTACTGTCAAACGCTTCTCACCACCGTAATCCCCCGCACCACCAACGCGTTTCAGCTACCCTTGTAGTCTTTCTCAAGGTGTATGTCGGGGATGACGGTTTCTCTAATTTAAAAACCTTGGCGCTGAGATCCTAGTCCAGTGATTGGTCCATGATAAGTAAAAGATTATTTCTTAAATTTCTTAAGCAATTCATTTTTACATATTTGATAAATAATAATATATAATTCCTCCAATAGTGTAATGAACAACTATACCAATTCGTAAATTGAATAATACAACTAATAAATAATTAATAACTTGCTGACTATATAAAGTGCTGTAGTGGTAAAGTGACAGAGTAGTAGGGTCCTAATGCCCGTGCATTACATACAATCTGAAATACTTGACTTTAAAATAGAGTTAAGCAATGTTGTTAGTTGATGCAATAACTATAAAGATTAATTTAATAGTAGTGTTACTGAGTGCAAATCCTCCAAGGATCCCACAGATTAGATTCCATGAATAGCTTCAAAATTTGTTTCCATATTATACTCAAAGTGCACAAAGTGTATAAATATATAATAATTAGATAATATAAAAAATATCCTAAAAATTAAAACAATTAAGACCAATAACCATAAAAACTGAAATATAAAATAATTGTAATCTCTCCAAAAACCATTTTAATTCAATTTTTCTTGGTGACAGTTATCATTAAGGAAGCGCAGGGACCCACATCCTTTTATTTTTCCATAGTAACACGTGGGTTGCAAGAGGACACCAGTTGTAGTGTTTCCAGAGAGTCTAGTCATTTGAAAGAATTAGATAGAAAAAGTGAAACTGTAGTTTATCTACATATAATGTTGAATGTATGTAGTGTTGTAGCCAACCAATGTAACAAAGCAATGAGAAAGTCAGATGCTTGGTTGTATAGGGAGAGGAAGTAGTAGCAGAAAGAGAGAAGTAGTGATGCCCCTTTATAGATTGTTGGTACGACCTCACCTAGAATACTGTGTTCAGTTCTGGGGGCCATATCTCCAGAAAGACATAACTACATTAGAGACTGTGCAAAGATGAGCAACTAAAATGGTCCATGGCATGTGTCACAAATCATACCAAGAAAGGCTAGAGGAACTAAACATGTATAGCTTGGAGCAGAGAAGGGAGAGGTTGGATATGATAGCAGCTTTTAAATATATCAAATGTTGTGACCGGCTAGAGGAGGGTGGCATTTTTCAAAGGAAGAGCCGTAATAGAACACGAGGGCATGAATATAAACTGGAGGGTGGTAGATTCAGAGGAACTGTGCAGAAAAATGACTTCACTGAAAGGGTGATAGATAAGTGGAATAGACTCCCATCTGAGGTGGTTGAGGCTAACACAGTATAACAGTTTAAACATGCTTGGGATAAATATAAGAATATCCTAAATCTTAACTAGATTGAAAGTAAATAGGGTCTAGGGTCAGTATAGTTTTAAATAAACAAATGGACAGACTGGATGGGCCATGTGACTCTTATTCGCTGTAACTTTCTATGTTTCTATGTTTTTATGTATGCATTGTTATTTTTTTACCCGCTTAATAAATTCCCTTAAGTGGAGACTATTCCCTATTTAAGTGTCCATGTGAACCTGAGCCCTCTTACCTCTCTGAGTATCCCAGAAAAACCTGCAGCGAGATCGGGGACCAACGCCGGCTAGTCAGAAGGTGAGAACATTTGTATTCTGACTGGGTTAGTACCAACACACCCACATCCCCACACACCAGCTAACCAGGTATCACACTTACACCTCCTCTCACTGCGAGCTTAGTCCCAGACAAGCAACCAGGATCTAGCACCCTCCAATCCACAGGGCCTATTTCCCTTATCTACTTCAGAGCCTAATGCTCTGTATCATTAGAGGGCTTAGTGCCCTAAACTTACTATAAAGCCTAGTGCCCTGTACTACAAAGGCCCAATTCCTCACCAGAATGTGTGGATCCTTGGTGATCTAGTAGTGTGGTGCAAACTTCTGCAGCCTTAACCTGGGCTGCTGTGTGGAAACAGAAATAAAAACATCACTATTAATCTCTAAAATAATTAATCTTTGCAAGGACTGAGAACAAAGAACAGAGGAAAAGAGCGGGAAGATGTGAACGCACTTTTATGCAACAATGCGCGTGCATGGGAGTATTTTCGTGGGCTTTTCTAACATTCGATTTTACACATTAATAAACATATTGACTTACATATTTTTACACAGGACTTGGTCATGTTTAATGTCTGTACCCGTTCCTATTTACTTAGACTGTGTTTTATATTCGCAGAGCTAAATACCACCAATCGTCAAATAATTGTCATAATTATGTTGTGTTTAGTCTTGTAGCGTAGAATATAATGCTGTATTAGTTATGATGTTATCCGCTGTAAGATCGCATGTAGCGGCCTCAAGTTATGAACATTATTAGATTAGAATGTTAAATGTGTATGACTGTGAATATGTTGTTGAACCTCTGGGAGAAGAACAATGGAAGACCCCAGGACCAATGACAAGCTAGGAACTGCAGAAGGTCATGAGATCCCTCCAATCAACGGACGTTAGGCGAACTCTTTCATCATTGTGTTTAAAAGGACTATCTTGTGGACATTGTATCCCTCAGATGACTTTGTAAGATGTCTTGCCAGTGACTGGTCGCGCTGCTGTATCGGGAGACCCTTGCTTTTGGTTAACTCTTTCTCTGCCTACATTAAACACTCTCTTTGTGGGTTGGACCGCATCCTCGACTCTGTGGTAATTATAAGGTTTATTTGCGTACAATTGTGTACTGCCGCACCGCATACTTTTGGGGTACACTGACTCAACAGCTGTAACAGCTTTTATTGGTAGCATTGGGATCTGGGCTCCTCTCCTTGGTGGCAGGTGGCACAAACAGCCACAGCTAGTTGCTTAGGGGAGATAGACAACAACAGATAAGTTCTTCTTCATCCGGGGTCTTATCAGCTGTTCCTCTGTTCTGCTGTCTCCACTCCTTCCCTGTAATAGTTTTTTTGTTTTTTCCTGTCACTGTGGCTTCCTTCAGGGGTCATTTCTGGTGAAATACACTGCTGCAGGGGCGCTTGGAAGCAACATTGCAAGCCCTGATTGGCTCACCATGGCACCACTATGCACCTTGGGCATTGTGATGGCATCTGGGAGCAGTGACGCAATGAGCATTGATTGACTCACTGTGCTTTGTCAAATCAAGATGGCTGCCACAAGAAATTATTGGCTCATGGCCGCACCATGTTACAAGCCTTAATCCAACCGGGAAGTACTTACTGGAACTCCGCATCCTCATCTGCGATTACAGCAATGGGATAATCTCCATCCAGCTGTGCAGGATCCTCCTCCATGTAAGTATGCAGTGGCGGGCACATTTCCCCCTACTCGGGGGGGCAGGGGGGAATGTGCCCTCCGGGCACACCACCATCAGGTGTTTTAGGGTTGTCTTCCTCCCATAAAGTTCATGCTGGGGAGTTTGGTTGCTAGGTAACCAAACAGAAACATTTTTGGTACTACTAACACTACTGTATTTCCTTGAATGAAGCGGCTGCATAAGTTATTTGATGCGTTATTCATAGAAATAAGATTAGAAGGATCAACCCAGTTTCTATTTGGTTGCCCAGCAACCAAACTCCCCAGCCCATTGGTAGGAGTTTAATTTCTGGCTAGCAGTCAGCACTCCTCCCCCTATGCCCCTTCGTAAGTGAGAGACATGCACAGATAGCTGACATTTGTCAGTAAGAAGAAGCCGGAAATACTGATGTCTGCCTGTGTGTGAGTGGTGACTGGACACACATCTGTATAATCTGATGTTTTCTCCATTCATTGACAGCATGTGTGTCCCTTTAACGCTTACACACAGCCAGACATTGGTATTGCCGGCTTCTTCCTTATTTACCTTTCCTTCCTTGTTGATATGGTTATTCAAGAGACAGGGGTAGGGGTAAGAGAGGGTTTCACAGGAAGAGAAGAATTAGAAGTAAATAAATGAAGCAATAGCCTGTCCCTGTTTTTAGGTAGCAGAGGAGGGACTCTCTGCCACCAATTCCACCTTACCTCTGCATTCTGGAAGTTCCTGCCACATTCAAGATGGCGGCCATGTCCTTCCTATTGACCCGCCGCCACTGTCTTGAATGTGGCCTGAACTTTCTGAATGCAGAATGTGTCTGCACCTTCTGTATTCAGGAAGTTACTGCCACATTCAAGGTGGTGGCAGGACTCCATATAAAGTACTCTGGCCGCAATCTTGGATGTGGCAAGAACTTCTTCAGGAGGAGAAGGCAGTGGCTGGCAGCGGGTCCTGATCCTGGTAAAAAGGGACTCACAGGGGGACGGGGGAATGTGTGTGTGTGTTTTTTTTTTTTTGTTAAGTTTTTTCTCCCCCTCACCGTTGGGCATGCACAGTACCGTCCCAACATGTGGACGCTACTGCACATGCATATAATGTTGAGGAGCAAAATGGCTTTTATATAGATAGATGGGGTAAGGGTTAGTAATTCAAAAAATAAAAAAAATACAATGAATAAAAAAAAAACTCGATAACATGCAGCTTTTAGTGTTTTTTTTTATCATTTGGTTTGATATAGTCTCTCACACAGACTTTACATCATACACATTACATACCAATTGTTTTTTAAAAGAAAATATTTTTTTAATGAACAAATTATAAAAGTAATATTTTTCTGTTAAATTAATAAAAACTAATATTTTTTTGAAAAAGCAATTGGCTTCTAATTGGTTATGTAAGGTTTCTAGTAGAAAAAAATCTAACCAAAATCTTCTAATTTTTTCCCTTACGGCCCTTCAAAACCTAGGGCCATCTCTGTTACTGGATGTGGTACAGATGCCTATATACACTGAATCATCAATTAAATATATGTTAACCCAATGGGCCACTGCTGTGGGCTTGCCCCCCAGGGTAAAATTTGCCAGCCAGCCCCTGTAAGTGTGTATTCTTCTATGTCTTAAATCGCAGTTCTGCTCCAGTGCTACATCTTCCACAGTGCAGGGTGTGTCTTGGGCCAGCATCACCTCTCTGGTTAGTAAGAGCAACACACCCTGCACTAAAGGTAGATATATAACTAGCTGTATCGTAGTTATCAACCACAGGTGAGCTTTTGTTCTATATTGAAATTATTATTTTGCCGTTTGATTATTGACTTCTGTAGGTATGCCAATTTCTTCATTATAAATCAACATCTCAGCAGTAAATACACAAAAGAAAACTGTAAAGGGGATGTCTTGTTTTATATATTGCTAATTTTCAAGCAATGAAATTAAATTATTGCCTCCTAATTAGAAAATTGTTATGTTCCTAGATGAATGTGTTTAATTCTCATAAACAATATTTGTGAGGAAGCTAATGTTCAAAGCAAAACCATTCCACATTGTTGCTGATCCACAGTTTGGAGCTGATCCAGAGTTTGAGAGTAAGGACAAAACAGGTGCAAGTGTAGAGCTCAACAAAACCATATTGCTAAGTGAGGGGTGCAAATTACTTAACTGAACAGCTTTATGTTTCATTTTCAAATTAGAGTTCAATAAAGAAGCTTTATTTCTCAAATCTAATTCAGCTTTCATAGTTTAAATTTCACTTCCCTTGCAGCTTAACATGGGTTTGCTTAGGTCTATTATTGCACCTGTTATACCCTTACTTTTAAGTTCAGGATCAGAACCACTGATCAAATAACCATTCACTGCAAACTATAAGGGCCTGATCCAGATTTAGTTTTAAGTCAATTTCCAATTCCGTTACGTTCCAATGTGGGAGATATTGGCACTGCACTGACTTTCTAGAGTACAGAAGTCAGCTAATTTTCTTAGATCATGCCCTAAGAGAAGAAAGTGAATTTAGATTAGGAGTTTGACACAAAACAATTCACTTCTATGAAATTAACAGGGGAACATATTCCAAATGAAATAAATGTTGGATGATATATATGGCACAATTTTCTAACCTAAATGTGTTAATCTCCAAGGGAAATCGTTGCTATGTTAGAAAGTCCTTCCCTTGTAAAGAGCTATACATTGCTTTTCTTGAGCTAGGACTTGAGATACCGGGCTGGATTCAGACCTCCGTGCATTTTCCAGATGCACAGACAATAGCAATCTGCATGGAAGAGGGCAATGAGCTCTCCTGTCATTCTCCTCTCTCATGCTGATTTTGCAGAACTTACGATGCCATAAGGCTACCTTAAGTGTCCCATGAGAAAACTATCAAACCCAGCACACACTGTATAATTTACAAGTCCACCTTCTGATCTGGGAGATTTGCCATCTCTACCAGGATTCCAGGAGCGATGACCCAAAATGCAACATTCCAAGAGAGTTGTAAACTATGACATATAATAAACATCATTTTAAAATAATTTTTGCATGATAGCAGAAGAGCATCATAAGGGTTCAAATCCAGACCTAAGTGCTTATTACGTTTCATGGCGTAGCATATTTACGCTAGCGTATTTTCCATGCACTCCCCTAGCCACTCCCCTCGCTCGTGCGTACTTTGCCCATTTTACGCTTAGCAAACCCTACCTTAACTTTTCAAAGTGTAACTACTGATGTACGTAAAGGCTACGCGTACATAAGTGCCTAAGCACGCCGATACTGTACGATTTAAATGCCTCACCCCACCTCCGAAGCGTAATTACAGGTGTCGTATGGATGTCATGCCCCTTCATTCGTAGTTGGCTGGTCTGTACATTCGGAGTTACGTGGTGTAACATCTGCCGCGTGCATGCGCAGTAAATACTAATGGGCGATTTTACGTCAGCGGCAAGCGTAAAATCGTTTGCGTACGTAGTTTAAGATCTGGCCCAAGGTTACTAAAGCAGCTTTTAGCCTTACTGTTAATCATAGTAACAATTTAAATGAACACACAGAATCAAAGGAATAAAAGGAAGAGATGCCAGTTTGTAATACCATACTAACAGTCTTACAAACTATACCAATGACAGTGAACTTGGAAGTAGCTAGGGTTATTGGTTGCTCATTGCTGGTATGCCTTCAAACCTCCAAAACTCCAGAGCTTACTGCATTTTCACAACATTTAAATTGATAAAGTATGTCTAATGAAATGTTACAAACACACACATACACACATGGAATCAACACACTGTAAAGAAAACCTAAAACTTCTTTTCAAAACTTTAAATGCCTCCCTGAAGGTGTTCTTTCTTTGTAGTCTTAAAAAAAATATATATTATGTTCATTATTTGTTAGTGTGTTCATCTGAGATACTCCCTGGAGGAGTAGGGATAAATGCTTTATGTCTATTGGCCCTCTATGTAGAAAATATAGATTTTTGTTTCACATATACTCTATCAAATGATATGTTATGGGCTGCTGTGATAATCACTCTTTCTCTCCTGGCTACTCAATCATACTCTGGTTGTTGTTAGGCAGCCAGGATGCTGCTTTCTCATATGACTTGATAGCAATCATTATTGTTGCTAAGCAGCACAGTCATAGCTTCTGCTCCAGGTGCACTGCCATTTCTTGACCTAGCGGAGCGCAGGGTGGAAAAAAAAATTTCAGACGCCCCTCCCCCCAAAAAATAAAATAAAATGGTATGCATTCATCTTTTTACTTCCATCCCCCTTGTATGTGCCCAGTTATCCACTTTTGCCAATTGCTGTGTGCCCAGCCTCCATTTGTTTCCCATATATGTGTCCAGTCTCCCTTTGTGGCCTTTATATGTGTCCAGCCACTTTTTGTGCCCCTTACATGTGTATAGACTCCTTTTTGTGCCCCTTATATGTGTTTAGCCTTCTTTTGTGCCCCCTTTTGTGCCCCCTTATATGTGTTCAGCCTCCTTTTGTGCCCCCTTATATATATTCAGCCTCCTTTTGTGTCCCTTTATATATGTTCAGCCTCCTTTTGTGCCCCCTTATATGTATTAACCTCGTTTTGTTCCACATGTATATGTGTTCAGCCTCCTTTTGTGCCCCCTTATATGTATCAGCCTCCTTTTGTGCCCCCTTATATATATTCAGCCTCCTTTTGTGCTCCCTTATATATGTTTAGCCTTTTTTGTGCCCCCTTATATGTATTAACCTTCTTTTGTGCCACCTTTATATGTGTTCAGCCTCCTTTTGTGCCCCCTTATATGTATAGCCTTCTTTAGTGCCCCCTTATATATGTTCAGCCTCTTTTTGTGCCCCCTTATATGTATCAGCCTCCTTTTGGGACCCCTTATATATATTCAGCCTCCTTTTTTGTCCCTTTATATATGTTCAGCCTCCTTTTGTGCCCCCTGATATATATTCAGCCTCCTTTTGTGCCCCCTTATATATGTTCAGCCTTTTTTTGTGCCCCCTTATATGTATCAGCCTCCTTTTGTGCCCCCTTAAATATGTTCAGCCTCCTTTTGTGCCCCCTTATATGTATAGCCTTCTTTAGTGCCCCCTTATATATGTTCAGCCTTCTTTTGTGCCCCCTTATTTGTATTAGCCTCCTTTTATGCCCCTTTATATGTTTTTTTTGCCTCCTTTTGTTCCCCCTTATATGTATAGCCTTCTTTAGTGCCCCCTTTATATGTGTTCAGCCTGCCTCAGTCTTGTCTAACTGCTGTTCTGTGTGTCCATCTGCTTCCTTTTATCTCATTCTTGTTACCTTGGGCCTGATCCAGACCTATGCTGGCTAGCGTTAAGATACCTGCCACCAGCGTAAGATCAGCTTAAAAGCCGATCTGCGCATGCGCTGGGCAGATGTTGCCTGGCGTAGCTACGGCAATGCCCGATCGTTAATCGGGCGTCCATAGCAGCGCCATAGTAACGCTGGAGGGGGCGTCCCCCAGTGTTACTACATTTAGGTTAGTGTAGGTGGGTGGGGGGAGGTAGTTTAATGAGGGAGGAAGGAAGGGATGGGTTAGCGGGCATACGCTCCTGTGTGAGAGTATTTTCCCTTGCTTAGGCTGGCTGAAGTTAGGGTAGCCTTCAGCCGGCGCAAGTAAGGGAAAATACGCTCGCACAGGGGGAGTGTCGGGCAGAGTGCACGCCGATACGCTGTGCTTTACTAAGCACAGCGCATCGGCGTATGTCTGGATCAGGCCCCTTGTCCCTGGACCCCATTACTTTGTATTTTTATTTGCATATCTGTCTTTGTCCCTATTCACTTGTACCTGTGTATCTGCCTGGACCCTGTTACCTTGTATCTGTATACCTGACTGGATCCGCATTACCTTGTATCTATATACCCACATGGGGACCCTGTTACCTTTTATTTATGTACCTGCTTTGACCCTTTTACCTTGATCCTGTATATCTACTTAGATCTGGTATCCTTGTCTCGTTTGTCAGTCCTGTCATTGGCCCTGTCCAGTTTGTCAACTGTTGTCCTTGTTGTAGCTACTTAGTCCCTGCCCTGTTGCAATGTCTGACTCCCAAACCACCCTTGCTATTTTGTGTTACAAGACTGACCCACCAAGACACAGAGTCTAACTACCAGGTGGCTTTTCGCCAGAGCCCCTGATGGTGGGGAAGGATTTGACTGCACCCCAGTAGCAGGTCGCGGCCCTTAGTGGACAATCCCGCAGGAGAGAGAGGAAGACCAGGAGACCACAAATAGACACCAAACAATACTGGCCAGGAAGCTGGCAAAGGAAGCTAGATAAGTACAGGTGCAAGAGATGATACAAATTAAAGGTGACAGACAGATGTGCAGACGTGACCATAGCTTTGCTATCAGCTGTCCTGTTTAGCTGCAGCTGATAACAGGCCTTTTTCAACAATGATTGCCAGACCTGCTTCCCTGTGTAAGATGGGGCTGCGAGTTTGACATGCCTGTATTACATGCTCATGCTTATACCAATATATCCAATTTTAAATATTTATATTCATCTACACATGCTAGTTGTTCCTTGCAAGGAATGATTATCAACTTGAATATTTCAGAAATAAGTTGTTTTGAAACAGTGAGGACTGACCTAAGCCCAAGGTAACTTAACTCCCGGGATGTGTATTTGTCAATGGTTCAGCTTACCTGCTTCTTTTAGGGTGGAGAGCCGGGATCTCCCCCACATGTCACTATAAAAGTTGAAGCTTCCTGGAGGAGTTCCTTCTTCTTCTGGATTTTGCCCACCCTCCCTTTCTGTGGTGTTTGTATTGCTCAGATTGCTCGGATTTGTATTATGGTTGTGTGGTTCCTGATTGACGTAAAGCTAAAGCAAGTTAGCAGTGTTTAGACCTGGCCGTGGTGGCACCCAGTGGTGATTCGTTTGAGCATTATCCTTGTCTGCGCGCAGTTTGAGTCTTGTCAGGTAAAGCAGGCTCCATGTCTTGTTCCTGTCATCACTGGGTGGAGCGCCAAGGCCTTTGACAAAAATTGTTGCTATGTCTTTCATCTTTACTGTTTTATTTGCTAAGCTGTTCTGTGGCCCCTATCTGATTTTAATTAAATTAACTAGCAAATATTTTCCTTTTAGTTAACAAATAAAACTTAAATATTAAAATATTTAGAACTTACAGCTTGTGTTGTGTCAGGTTTCTTTGTGTATGTGAGGGGAAAGGGGTCTGCAAACACTGCAAAGACATCAGCCATGGGAAGTTTAATGTATTGATAATAATGAACATATACTAAAAATGTGACTTGGTTAGTCCACTTTGAATGTTTTAATAAATTTACCTAGTTTTCACAAGATTTTCACCATTACACAGGTTGTACAATTTTATTCACAGATTTTATCCATATATGATTTTGTTAGGGATCTTTTTAGTAACAAACATAACAAAAATAAAAATACATTTAAATTAGTATAGCTACAGTATATATAAAATAAATACACTCTTTATTATGTTACTTGGATAAAGGCAAGAAGATAAACATGAAAATCTGTTTTAAAAAAGATTTAAAAAAAACAACAAATCTGCTAAATGTTACATCTCATTTGTATTTAGTCAGCATTCACATCTTTTTGATATACAAGCAAATTTCCGGAGAGGCTAGAGTAAGGGAGGGAGGCAGATAAGAAGATAGATAAATAGAGATATTAAATATATTATACAGAGAAATAAAAAGAACCATTTAGAATTAACACTGTTTGGCAAAAATATATAAATTTTAAAATTATTTAAACATGACATCAAGCCACATAGATCACAATAAAAAGAGAAATAAATAATGCAACATACAATCTGACAATAAATGATATTAGATTTAATGCAAAAATACTACTTTTTAATATTAAATTAGCAATTTATGTATTTGAAAAATCATTTGAAGTGGAAGAAGTAGAGAAAAAGCCAAGATAGATTGGCCATTCAGAATGAACACTTTTTGCCAAAAATATATAAATTTAGAAATTATTTAAACATGACATCAAGCTGCATATATCACAATGAAAAGAGAGATACATAATGCAACATACAATCTGATAATAAATGATATTAGATTGATTTAATGCAAAAGTAATACTTTTTCATATTAAATTAGCAGTTTATGTATTTGAAAAATCATTGGAAGTGGAAGAAGTAGAAAAAAAGTCATGCTAGATGGGTCTTAGCTAATGGTTCTTTTATTCATAACTGCTACAAAGTATTACATCATGACAGATGAAACAATCAAAGAACATGACAAATAAGAATGTAGAAGAATATTAAACATTTAAGCACTGAGATTTAAGATTAGATGCATCCATGCAATGTCACAGGCTATGAACACATGAATGCACGTGTGTGATATGAGATGAGAAGGACACTTTGCAACATTGAAGGTCATGCAATAAAAACTATCTGATGAGATGACCTGTGCGATGATGTTCCTGACTCCTCCTCTCCCATGTGCCTTTGAACCTGCGCTATATTGTGAGCACTGATAAAAGAATTCCCATTGTGAGTCATTCAATCAATGTTTCCTCACACCCAGCTGAACCTATTATCTTCCTCCTTGCGACATGGCATTGACTTCCATTGTGTGTACATACATTAGCCTTAACACTTCAAGGCCATTGATCAGAGGACTATGGAAAACTGTTTCATTAATTAAAAGTGACTGACTCAGGAATTTAGTTTAGCAATTTACTTCAACAAGATCTATCTACCAAATATATCTATCTATCTATCTATCTATCTATCTATCTATCTATCTATCTATCTATCTATCTATCTATCTATCTATCTATCTATCTATCTATCTATCTATCTATCTATCTTGCCTTTTTAGGAGGTCGACAGATTCAATTAATGCATTTTACATGAATGCCAAACCCTGTAGAATATGTACATCCAGTAGGTGCAAGCAGCAGAGTTAAACATCTGACTGCTTAAATTGTATATGGAAAATATAGCAAAGTACATCAACTTATGTTGCCTTTTAAATTTCCATTCAGTCAACTTTAAAAATATAGAATAAAACACACACACACACACACACACACACACACACACACGTATATATGTATGTGTATGTGTGTGTGTGTGTGTGTGTGTATGTGTGTGTTTTATTCTATATATTTAAATTAATTGGTTAGCTTGAATGGACTAGCTGAGCAATCAAAGCTGTCAAACATTAAACATGAATAAGTCACCACAGGACTGGAGCTATGGAGTCATTATTTCCAGTAACTTGACGGTAGCCAATCAATGTAACAAAGCAATGAGACAGGCAAGTCAGATGCTTGGTTGCATAGGGAGAGGAATTAGTAGCAGAAAGAGAGAAGTAGTGATGCCCCTTTATAAATCATTGGTACGCCCTCACCTAGAATACTGTGTTCAGTTCTGGAGGCCATATTTCCAGAAAGACATATATACATTAGAGACTGTGCAAGGAAGAGCAACTAAAATGGTCCATGGCCATTGGATCAAATCATACCAAGAAAGGCTAGAGGAACTAAACATGTATAGCTTGGAGCAGAGAAGGGAGAGGGGGGACATGATAGCAGCTTTCAAATACATCAAGGGTTGTGACCAGCTAGAGGAGGGTACCATTTTTCAAAAGAAAAGGTGTAATAGAACATGAGGGCATGGATACAAACTGGAGGGTGGTAGATTCAAAGGAAATGTGCGGAAAAATTACTTCACTGAAAGGGTGATAGATAAATGGAATATTCTCCCATTGTTTACTACGACCACTAGTTCGGTGTCTGACTCGTGAGAGATTGTTTTTTAATGTGCTGATTCCCACTCTCGGATAGAGAGTTGTTTCTGGTACGCAGATCTTATATATTTGTATTCTCTGGAATAAAAAGGTTTTTACACTATGGAGCGCCCTCTCTATTTTTCTTCATATATATATATATATATATATATATATGTATATATGAAATTGCATAGCTCTTTACAGAGAATATTTCACAATTCAATTACTTTCCTATAACCTTTTATTACATTGTAATGTTCCTAATACATATTCTACCCCAGTGCAATATAGTATTTTTGTTGCCAGGCAACAATCATTGGCATACAGCAGGTAAGGCTCTAATTAAACTGACCGATGACACAATAAAGTGCCACTTTTAAAGATGTATCCTCCAAAAATTACCAGTAATTTTTCTCAGAAACTCCAACTTCAGTGTTGCTTACAAACATAGTACAGTCATAGTAAATTATTCCCTACTTATAAATATAGTACATTTATTTTTCACTATAATATTTATAGAGAGAATTGCATTTGTGTTGTATTTAATAATTATTTACAGTATTTTGTTTTGTTTTTTTCCCTTCACTACGCTGACTTTGGCAATATATGTTAATCTAGTTTATTTAAAAAGTTACTAATGATAAATGCTTTTAAATCATCCTTAATAAAGCTGAAATTAGGTCACTGAAACAATCATCAGGTTACCTATTGTTGATTTGAATTTTAACTTGATTCTGATTTGATTTGATTTGATTCTGACTTGGATTTTCTTAGGTGTTAATACGTACATTGAATTGGTGTTTTTTCCCCCTAACCTTGCATGCTGGTTTCCCTTGTTAATACTTAACAATTCTGTTATTTAAATGTCATGATTATAGCTTACAACTTATTAAAATAAAGTTCAATGAAACAGAGGAAAACTAAGAACAAAGGTAAATAAACTATGCAAAATAGATAATATAAAAGGATATAATAGCGTTCAATTAAACAGAGGAAAACTAAGAACAAAGGTTTATAAACGATGAAAAATAGATAATATAAAAGGATAAAGGGCTCTATTTACTTACTGATATGAACTTGGCACATCCAGGTTTGAATCAGCTCGCTGTGAGTCTGAGAGCTACGTTCATATTATTTACTAAAACTTACCCTCTGCTGGCTGTTCCGCGATGACATTCAAGCTTTCTGCAGTCATCGCGGGCTTTCTTCGGCTATCCCGTCGGAGGTCTGCACATGCGCAGTGGCTCTCTGCTGGGACTTTGTAAAAATGAAGTCCTGGCATGAGAAGCACTGCTCATGAGCAGGCTCTTCATGTCAGGACCAGTACCTGCGAGCAGACACGTCTTCGGTCAGGTAAGTTTTTAACCCTATTTTATTGTTTATTATTTAATTTGTGGTTTTTTTAATTGCTTTTTTATTTTATAAAAAAAATAAATATTTATTTTTTAAAACAAAATTATGATATTCATATATTCTGGTGGTCTCCCTATATATATCCCCCTTTTCCTCCCCCTAATAACAGTTATTAGGGGGAGAAAAGGGGATTATATGGGGAGCTTGCTGGAAAAGAAGCACTGATGCCAGTCTGATCTCGCAATATTTTATCTCTGGAAAACTCCAGACTTGGGGGGTAGTAAATAGGAGGAAGAGACGGCCCTACATTAGGAACAACGGGCCGGCGAACACATATGAACTTTCCCTGCGTCGCCATGGAAACTCTTTATTTTTATGGCGGTGCATCATTAATCAATACTAAAAACTTTGTTTTAAGTGGAAAAACTGCATAACTCCTAAAAAAGAAGCATGTAAATAGAGCCCATAGTGTGAAAGCTCAATAAAGACAGTTTAGATTTTATAACACTGAGTATGATGGGACATTATCTTGTAGTTCCAACAAGCTGTAAATAATTTTAAATTCCCAAAAATTTAATGTGACATAGTACTGGAATATAAATATAATGGATATGGAATATAAATATTAAGGGACAATATTATATGGCTAAAATTAAGTCATTTAATACCTTTATTGAGGTAAAAATGCATATGATTATTATAACAGATTTATAAAACATTTAAAAAAAAAGTTTGGATAAATGAAAGAAAAATATTATTACATATTTTCGATTGATAGTAATGAAGGACAAGCCAGAGGGGACATTAGGCAAAGGCCCCAAGGTTGTATTTTGAATAACTGTGCTGGAGGGAATATTGTTAATCAGGGCCGGTGCTAGGGTGTTTGGTGTCCCCCCCCCCTGCGAACTTTAAATTTGCGCCCTTCTGTTTAACAATTTAACATCAGTGACCATTCTATATCATAGTAAACATCATAAACCACAATCTTGTAACCATTAGAAAAGAAAGCAAAACACCACTATATAATACAGATTCCGCTGTACAATTCCCACTTCATCCTAAAAACCCCCACGTCATGTCTCTCCAACTCCCAGTATTCCCCATTATGTCTCTACAGCCTCCCATTATCCCCCATGTCAGCCCCTCCTCAGTATTCCTCATCATGTCACCAGCCCCTCCTCAGTATCCCCCCTCATGTCACATGCCCCTCCTCAGTATCTCCCCTCCTGTCATCAGCCCCTCCTCAGTATCCCCCCTCATGTCATCAGACCCTCCTCAGCATCCACCATCATGTCACCAGCTTCCTTTTATTTCCTTCCTCCGCGGCACGCAATGTCCCTGCTTCCTAGTTCCTGTGCAGGCAGGAAGTCTCTGCTATCAGCTGTCGGGCAGAACACAGAGCAGCTGATCACAAACCCCAGCAGCTGATAGGAGGTTTGCGATTAGCTGCTCTGTGTAACCACAACAGCGGCTGATAGCAGGGATGTTGGCTGTGCTCCTCGTCCTCTGCGGCGCATGGTCCAGCCACGTGGCTTCACTAGACCACCAGGGACCAGCTACAACATAGTCTCAGTTGGCTAATATATTTACAGTATATTGTATATTAAGAGTGTACCTATACCACCACTATGATCTCAAGTAAATAAGGACTACAGTTTAAACAATTTTGCTAAGAAAATGGCATCTCAGCTACCAAAATGCAAAGATTATGACTGACCCAATTCAACTCAAGCTGATCTGATAGGAATAATTTTTTATTTAATTTTTTTGAGTAATATAATATTTATAAAAAGTGCCCAAAATATTGGACTCATAATGACTATAATGAACATATTATTGAACTAAATATTGTTCAAACATATCTCAGGGATATTGGGCTGTATGCAGAGCTTAAAGACCGCGTATACACAATCTACATTGCAGCAAGTAACGTAGATTACGTTACAGAATTACTGCGCATGCGCAGTAGAGCAAATTGGAAAACTTGGAGCTCTGCATACGGCCCATTACCATTAAAAATATACATGAACATAATAAATAACTGAGTGTACTCACATACAGACTACCTTTCCATAAGACACCTTTCCACTTCATTATATGGCTCTTATAGACAGACTGAATGGTAAGAAGCTGGTTCACAGGCATGAGGTTAATAGAACGATGGTTTAGGAGCCATAACTCATGATCAGTTGAACACAATGAACCATTAAAAGTGTTAACAGCCCCTTGAATGATATAACAAACTGCAAAGAGGCAATGATTATACATACAAAATGGATGTATAGGTGTGCAAAATTCAATACTCATTCTCTTCACATCCTTGTTCAGTTGTTAAAAATAGGATGATAATATGATTGACACCTATGTCTAACCTGTTATCAGCTCCAGGGACAACTAGATGCAAATGAGATACGTATACAGAGTATATTATTCACCATATAGATATTTCCTAATGACATACACATCTGCCTTCTGACTAAGAGTGGTGTCAGACAGGCACTTTAGACTGCTGAGTGTTTCCAGTTACAAAATGATTGTAGTAAATCACTCATATGGTGACCCAGTGAAGTGAAGGGGACTCAAAGGAGCAATTAGGCTGCATCTTCAGGGATTAAATCACTTCCTTTTGATAGGAGACATAAGTTTTTTTTTTATGTTACTATGTTCCCACAAGATCAAATGAGCCCTTTAAACACCAGTAGTGGACAGTTAAGGATTTGGAACTGGATACTAAGATCCAATTATGCTACATTTGGACCTCCTCGCTGTATCCAAGCATCTGCGCAAGTACTTCACAAACCATACCACTCACTCACACAGACTTCTGACACCAGGAGGACTCTTCCAGTTCATTGGCACTTAAAACGGTGGTGATTCCCCTATACAGTATATTCACTGTAATACAAAATCCCTCCTACTTGCAAACGCAACACAAATACTTGTCAGAAGTTGATGGTGTAATTTGTAAAGTGTAATTTGTTGGAAGACTGGATTGAACAGCTTGCAGTTCCATTGGGACGCTCGGATGAATGTCCATATGCACTGGATTTTTAGATCAGGACACACAATAAAATGGCTACTTGCCGGAAATCTATCCTTGGTTATCAAATTGCTTAATGTTGCCAGTGATTTTTTTTGTATTATGCCTGGTTTTAATGAATAGTGTTTTTTTGGAGGATTCCCTCCAAACCTGCCAAACTCTAACATCCCACATTTAGCAGTAAAGTGTACATTGCTTGACATAATTAAATAAAATGTATCAAATACAAAATGCTAAAGGGCCCAGTACATATGCTGCGGTGCCCTATCCTTATGTGACAGCACATAGTTGGTCGTGGCTTCATGGACCTGTAGCTGTAATTCACAGTGAGCTGAGGAGAAAAGATATCCTTTCCTGTGCATTGGCTGGCTGTTGTGTAACCTGCTACACCTCTCCAGCACCAAGTATCAGCTGTAGGATACCACTGATTCCTG
>WWET01001728.1:195067-221387 GCA_011038615.1 Limnodynastes dumerilii | reverse complement strand
CGTACAATAGCTACTACGCATGCGCAGTAGCTACTGTTTATTGAACTATGTCCGTCTATGGAAGACGGACGTAGTTCTGGATCCGACCCATTATTTCAAAAGAAAAGGTGTAATAGAACACGAGGGCATGAATATAAACTGGAGGGTGGTAGATTCATAGGAAATGTGTGGAAAAATTACTTCACTCAAAGGGTGATAGATAAGTGGAATAGCCTCCCATCTGTTTTGTTTTAGGCCAATACAGTAGAACAGTTTAAACATGCTTGGGATAAATATAAGGATATCCTAAATTGTAAACTAAATTGAGGGTAAATAGGGTCTAGGGTCAGTATAGTTTTGAATAAACAAATGGGCAGACTAGGTGGGCCATGTGGCTCTTATCTGCCGTCACTTTCTATGTTTCTATGTATGTTTCTATGTTATATATATATATAGATATAGCAAAATAAATGGGACAGTGATGAAGGTATTCTATTGGAATATTTAGCTTCCATTGAAGATATAGGGCCGTATTCAGACTACCGGACATATAACATATATGTCCGGTGTTTAGTGTTTTTTCCTACAGCGCATGCGTAGTACATTTTTTACGTTATCTACGTATCTTTTCCTTATGTAGATTGTGTAAATGCTGTCTGAAAGACGCTAAACACCGGACGTATATGGTAGTCTGTATACAGCCCATAATCCACATGGTGAATTTGCCATTTTGTAAAGTTCTTTGTATCTCAGCAAACAAAGGACAGTGGTCCAGATTCACATTTATATTTTCGTCTTACATATGTTGTTTTAAGAATTGAGCTACTACGCATGCGAAGTAGCTAATTTACGCTATCTATGTACCATTTCTGTACATGGATTGCGTAAGCGCGGTCTTAAAAATTCTTAAGACAACGTACGTAAGCCAAAAACTACGTAACTGTGAATCCAAATCAGTGTTTCCCAGCTACTTCTGGACACCTGACCAGATGTGTGACCACTTCCTGTATAGAACTCCACCTATACTGAGAATAACAATAGCTGGTGTTAGTCTCACAGACTCACTCTTTCTCAGGATCTCTGCATGTGAAGATGGTTGGACCAGGATGGATAAGTATATGTTGGCATGACATTTGCTTGCTAGATAATGGCAGTTAGGAAGTCATCTGCCATGGATCTATGTTATGTTATGTTGTGTTGTCTGTAAGTGGATGAAGGAAGTTAGTGTCTGTAGTTGTGTGATTTCTGTGTATGCTGTAGCAATATGTGATACAGTAATATTATAGGCTGAGTTGTAAATATAATATGTGGTATGATCTGTTTGAGTTAATGGCAGCTGTTCTGTGTAATGGTTGTATGGTAGAACAGAGAAATAGGAATGTGTTGTAATTGTGCAGTGAGGATAAAGTTCCTGAGGAATAGTGCATTTATGGAGTTTGCTAAGTTAGTTTAATATAGTTTTGTAGTGAACGTTATGTCAGAGAATGGAATTTGTTAACTGTGTTAGTAGACGTAAACTGTTATGGAAAGTCGGCTTACAAAATTTCTGACGCCATGTGCTAGTACAGTGTTGGCTAACCTGTGACACTCCAGGTGTTGTGAAACTGCAATTCCCATCATGTTTTGTCAGGTATCCGCTATGCTTTTGCAGTTAAGGCATGCTGGGACTCTTAGTTTCACAACACCTGGAGTGTCACAGGTTAGCCAACACTGTGCTAGCATATGGTTTTGTATTGTAGTGATTACAAGGCTTGAAGTCTTGTTGATTATATTGTATTACAAGACGGCCGCAGTTACAGTCTATTATTAATTGTAGTCTGTATTTTATGTTCTGTGTACTTTAGCATGTGTATATGTTTGTAGAAATAGTTTAGGAAAATAGCATTTTGTTATAATGTATGCAACAGCTTTCTCCATCACAAATACATTTCCAGTATAGTACCTTCCCCAACGCACATACTCACACCAACACCAACACCTTTGTTGTAATGGAGTTTGGGAAACACCCCTTCTCCTTAGACATTTAGGCACACGCCTACATTGTAATGGAGTTTGGGAAACCTGAGACTATGGGTCACTGGACATACACTATTAGCATATGAATTCCTTTATGTAATATATTGTTCCATCGCTTCTTAAACATATTATATTATGGAAGAATGTGTTGTATAAATATCAAAGTAAATACAAAATGCTTTATCCTAAAATGTTATATCTTGTGGATAATCTTTCTTGAGATAGGCATAAGTTTGGGATATAAATATCATGTTTCCTGGGAAATTTTAGCAGATAAGGAATTATATTTCCTGGGTTAAACTGGGAACTACCTTTGTGAGTAACTTACAAATATTGGGGCAGATCCAGAACAACGCCTTCGAGTGAATTTACGCATGATGTTTGCGTAAATGTACTCATTAGTACTTCATTAGTACTTACTGCGCATACGCGGGGCAGATGTTACTCCACGTAACTCATAGCATAAGGGACTTTCACGTATCAGTAGCGTATCTCCTTACGTTGGAGCGTGCCAAACATACGTCTCCCGTAATTACGCTTTGAAGGCGGGGTGAGGCATTTAAATCGTATAGTATGGGCGTGCTTAATTGCAGAAGTACGTGCAGCCATTACGGCCATCAGGAGCTACACATGGAAAAGTTAAGGCAGGGTAATACGTCCGACCGAGGGGAGTGCCGAAGGGATTGCATAGTAAATACAATAGCGTAAATACGTTACACATTGAAACAAATCGGGAACGTAGCTCTGGATCTACTCCATTGAGTAGATCTAGTTATTAAATGATGATTTAGCATATTTCCCTCACTATTAGATATTTGGAGAAAGAAGGGTAAAACTCACTCAGCCACCCTTTTACAGACAGCCATTAAACAGTGACAGCAGCCATTTTCTAATCACTTCAATAGGCAGCAGGCAGCAGATGCAGGAGCAGCATATGATAGGAAAAGACCTATCACTGCTGCTCAGAAGGAGGGGGCAGAGTATTACATAGAAACATAGAAAGTGACGGCAGATAAGAGCCACATGGCCCATCTAGTCTGCCCATTTGTTTATTGAAAACTATACTGACCCTAGACCCTATTTACCCTCAATTTGGGTTTCAATTTAGGATACCCTTATATTTATCCCAAGCATGTATTGGCCCACTTCACTGAATGATCGTTCCGTGAAGTGCCTTAACACCAGATGGAGCTGCTAAACCAGAAGCTCAACCAGTGAGGACTAGCGAGGGACATAAGAACTTTTTAATTAGTATGAACAGCTGTGCTGCAAAGTGAAGAGGGAGTGAAAACCACTAAATGTAAGTTTTTTTTAAAGATAGAGAGGCAGAGAAACTGCTAAAATATGAAGCTAACTTGATATTTTGGCAGTTTCTCTGCTCTTCACTACTTTACAAATGGAGCCCTATAAGTCCAATCAGCTATGACACGTATAAAAAAAAACTGCTGGTTCATCTAGAGAGACTGCAAAAATATGACTTTAATGAGTTATAACAATCCTTAATGCTTATAGCAATAGGGTCTTCTCCAGTACATCTTGGTATATTACTTACTGTCAGTAGTATCATCATTGAGGGCCTGATGATAATGTATATCACCAAAAGACTACAATGATTAAGTATAAAGAATTTTTTAATGGAAACAATGGTTCTCCAAACCCCCCTTTAAATCCACTTTTTTTAAATATAAAATAAACAGCTTTTATGTGACCCACAATTTGTCTCTAGGGGGTATATTTACTAAAGTCGATTTGAGAAGGCGATTTCAAATCAACTGATATCGCGGTGCTTTGGTGTTGCTTTTTGAGGCTAAATAGTGGTATTCACTAAGATTCGATTTGGAGGCGCTTTTACGAATCTCCACCGATATTTGTCGCTTTCAAATCACTGCGCTTTTAACAGAAGAATCTTCATGACCTTTTAGGTTATAATGTAAAAGTATAGGACTCCATGGTATCATTCCAAAGCCCGTGATTTGGCTGTAATTCGCCATGCTTTCCTGAAGTCCCACGAGATATGACATTTAGTCTTTTTAAACAGTGATTGGTCTCAATTTTACTTTAGTCTTTGGAGTTGTTGCATGTCTTCTGTGGAAGTATATATTTGTCAAAAAGGTTCTATACTCTGTGCTTTATCCAACTTCACTTATCCAAAAACATTTAAGTATGTTTAGTATTTGTTATCTCATTACACTATGTTTCCTTTTTTGTGTTCCCAGTTCCTATTGTGTATTTTGTTAAGACACCTTAACTAGGTTCCAACCATGAATGTACACACATATAACAAGACATAAAGTACTTATATTTTATTATTTATTATTTTTTTTTATATATATTTAGAATATTTTGGGTAATCCACATTACTTATATATTTAGTTGAACAGGTAATAAATGGCATAATCTGCCATACACATATGCTATATTATGACATGTTTGCATAAATCACTATTTGGTCTTGTTGTTGGAACAATTAGTAAGTGTGTGTTGTTTATTCATTCCATAGTTGAATAATGTCCAATCCTGGGCCATCAGAAGATTGGGCAGGTGCCTCACAAGATGGTGCTGGTGCTTCTGCAAAAACAAAAAGCTGGAGAAACGTCAGATTTTCACATGCAGAAAATTGTGCTTTGGTAGAATCTGTGCTTGCTAATTATTCAGAGCTGCTGGATGATGATTCCTCCACCACCTCCTATGCCAGCAAGCGAGTTTTTTGGCAGAAAGTTTTGGATTCAGGTAATGCTGTTGGCCAATTTAAGCGTTCGGAAAACTGTTGCCGAAAACGGTTTACGTACATCAAAATTCTTTTAAAACAAAAGCTGAAAACAGAACTAAAAGAAGATACAAAAACTGGTGGTGGGCCAAGGAAAAAATATTTTTCCACCAATATGAAGAACAAATGTGGCCAATAATTAATGTAGAGGACCTGGAAGGGGTTAATGTGCAGGACACAGACGCCCCATTAGAAGAGGGTAAAGGATGATTTTAAATAATGTCCTTGTGAAAAATCATAATCAATTACCAGTACTAATTAATGTATATCTTCCCTTTTGACAGCTGCTGGTCCTTCATGTCAACATGCAGATCCACTGGAATCCATTGTAGACGTCCAGATGTCTCCTGTTGATCTTTTTGTTTCTGGTGAGTGTAGCAATGTTCACCTTTGGTCCTTTTCCAAATACAAGCCTTGTAATAGATATTTCTGTAAAAAAGTGGAATATAAAAAATTACGAGTTGAACATGTTTCAAACATTACATAGTCCGTATGTACTTACCTGTACAGAAGTGTGGATTGAGGAAAGGCAAGCAACTTTTCTAACTACTCACCGTTCATCGGTGAGAAGAATTATGAAGACAGTGCAACATTGCCAAAGCACCTCTTTAATGGAGTTTAATCATCTAGGGGCTGCCATTGAGCAGCAAAATATCATAATGGCTCAAGTTTCTACTGCATTACAAGAAAGTTATAGTCTGCGGCGTGAGCTTGATACTAGATTAATCCAAATGTCAGCACAACTGGTTGCACAACAGCAAGTTCAAAACCAACCTGCAGCATCATGCACATCTGCTGATACTAGTGTAGATAGCACGCCCATCAGCAGTGCCTCCAACACTACTATCCGCTGTGGCCCAAGATCAAGGGGTGAACTAGGGTGTACCCATCCTTCCACACCAACCAGACAATCCTTGAGCCGGAAAAATAGTTACAATCATGTTACATGTAATGTTTTTGTTACCCTATATTTTAGTATGGGTTCGCTTTTTTTTTGGAATAAACTTCGAACTGAAGTAACGTTTTTCATGGTGAAAATAAAACCATTTTTGTTACGTTTTTGTCTCTTTTATGAATTATTTCATTTTAGGGGAAAAGTATATGTCTTAATTTACCTGATTTGCATAATACCAATAACACATTAGTTCACAGTTTTAAAAATATAATTATCTCAACATTATATTATATGTAACACAGGACTAAAATACTTACATGAAAAGATATTATTAATTAAATAGTCCATATATTGCCTCCCACACACAGTAGAAAACACATCTCCAGATGGTAAAGGGGCTCCCAGCAGTGTATCTTCAACTGCAATAATGTCGGGGGATTGTTGGTTAAGGGTGACATTATGCAGGAGACAACATACAAGCACAATCTCTGCCACCTTAGCAGGAGAATAAAGCAACACGCCACCAGATTTATCAAGACACCTGAACCTAGATTTTAAAAGCCCAAAGGTGCGTTCTATCACTCCCCTAGTAGCAATGTGTGCCTCATTATAATTGTGTTGCCCAGGAGTATGTGGATTCAGTAGTGGTGTCAGCAGCCAGGAGCAACACCCATATCCTGAGTCCCCTAGGAAAAAACAAACAAAATAAGTGTGGTGTGGGAAATCAAACCAGATGATACACAACTTCATAACACTCACCCAGCAGCCATCCGTCTGGCATTTGACCATGTTCAAATTTGTCAAACAAGGATGACTGCCTCATAATATAGGAGTCATGACCCAGGGAAGCCAGCAAACACACTCACTATTTTCATATTAGCATCACAGACCACCTGAACATTCAGGGAATGGTAGTGGTGATGATGCACATATACCTGGAAACGCAGTTTAGTTGGTCTCAGCGGTATGTGAGTGCAATCTATAGCACCCAGGACATTGGGAAAATCCTGAGATACTATAGAATGCTAGCTTATGAGCTCGCCATTGTGACTCCTGGCTGGGGAAGCAAATATATGCACGCGCAAGTTTCTTAAGTGCACTTAACACATGAGTCAAGTGACAGGAAAAACTCGGCTGTGAAAGTCCAACCATTCTCCCTGTGACTGCCTGAAATGACCCAGTAGCCAGAAAGTGGAGGACACACATTAATTTCTGCATCCCAAACAATGCATGGGACCGAGATGTTGATGGTTCCAAATCCCTCCTCCCCTGCTCAGAGGTGATCAGGAGGTTAGCACGGTTCAGCCTAAACAGTTGCACAACCTCCTAGTCAGACAGGGAGTCCAGGTCCAGATGCACATGAAACACACGAGGGTGACAAATGATGCGCTGTGTGCACAGAACCTGGGGCTGGTGATGTTCTCGCTCCTCAGTCCTTTGTGTGGCTGCAACAAAGGCAGCCACATCAGCATTAACAACAACAGACACACTAATATCAAAACCTCCCTCCATAGTCTAAGTGCAAAAAAGACACATCTGATTGTGATTAAGGCCTGCCTTTTATAGGTCCCAGATGGCTGCAAGCAATAAGGATGGTGATTTTGGCAAAAACTCCTCTATGCCAGGGCGATTTAGAAAACGGCGATTTCATGGTGATTAGTAGGCGATTAAGTAAACTCGAGCTTAGTGAATACAATGATTTCTATGTGCAACATTGAAAAGAGAGCCACGGCGATGTTATGGCCGTCGATTTCAGAAATGCCACAAATCACAGGAGTTGACCTTTAGTGAATACGGCGATGGCATAATCGCCGGCAAACTCACACGATTTGGGGCAATTTGGACCAAATCAACTTTAGTAAAAATACCCCTAGGAGAATATTTATTGCAATAGATAGAGTGTGGCTCCCCCCCCTCCCCCCGTTGCGAGCGGTCCTATTTCAATAGGGCCGTTCACTCCCAGCCAGTTGCTGGGATATCGATTGCTTATGCCTCGATGTTGACGTCTTCCTCCGCAGCCTATCCCTAAGTCCCCGGAGAGAGTTACTCACCTCTTCAGTGGTCCGGCAGCTGCACTTCCAAAAATAAATGGGTGAATATGTGAAATGCATATTCACCCATTCATAAAAAAAAAATTGTAAAACGGCTGTCATTCGAAAAAGAGATGAATAGCAACTTTCAGCTGTCCCTACTTCATAATGACAGTCATCGCAGCGGGAACTCACAATGAATAGATAGGATCCTCTAGCATGAATTTATTCATAATAGTAGATTTTCCCATGACCATGAATTCATGTAAATAAAAAATGTGATGCCACCGATATTAATGGTGGTGAGGTTGGTGATATTGCACAGGACACAAGATGGAGGGAACTTTACATCGCTATGATACTGATCCAGAAGGAAACATAGGCCTGATCACATGTTGTATCTTGCCATGATTTTGCACTGTGTGTGCCCCGAAATGATGTGCACATAACTGCATGCAATTCACACTCAAACACGACTCTCACTGCGTCTTCTTGCATTATAAAGGTTGTTTCCTGAAATGGAAGTGGTGGAAGCACATTGTCAATGTACAGTAAGGACCTGAATGCAGAAGGAAATAAGCACCTTTTACATTAAAATATTTGCATAGATCAGAGGGATGACACTCAATGGCTTATTTTAAATGATTATGTTAGTACTCTATACTTCAAATTCAATAAAAAGAAGTTGTAGAATCACAACTGTAGCATTGCATAGGTATAAAATAATTTTTAAAGTTATTAATAAAAATAAAAACTTGTTTTAGTGCATTTGTAGTGCAGCTCAAGCCCTTACAAATATCATAACTACCATTTCCAATATACGTTACAGTGAACAACAAGAGAAGGCGCTTTTAGAAATAGATGTAGCCAAAAGTTTATTTTTTGCTGTCTCTATTTTGAAAAAGCAGCCATTTGTGATGTTTTTTTTTTAGAATGGGTAAGTATAGCGATCGACTAGGGTTAGGGTCATGAAAGGGAAGGGTTATTGCTAGAGTCATGGAAGGGGATGGTTAGGGATAGGGTCAGCCTGCGTATATCAGAGTCTTAGGGTTAGGCTGCTGGGATGGGAGTCTTAGGGTTAGGCTGCAGGGAAGAGTTTCTTAGGATTAGGCTTCGGGGAGGGGAGTCTTAAGGTTAGGCTGCAGAGATAGGAGGGTTATGGTCGGGCTGCGGGGAGGGGAGTCTTAGTGTTAGGCTGTGGGGAAGAGAGTCTTAGGATTAGGCTGTGGGGAGGGAGTCTTAGGTTTAGGCTGCCGAGATGGGCGGGTTATGGTCAGTGTACAGGGAAGGAAGGGAGAGGGTTAGGGTAAGAATTATGGTAAGTGTTGGGAATAGATTTATACTCACCTTTTGGCATAGCATCTTCATTGTGCTGGGGATCGATTGCTTTGCCTCTTCAAGGCAAAAGCAATTGATTTCTCAACCAGTTCGGAACTGGTTGGGAGAGAATGGCCATTTTGAAAAAGGGCCATTCCCAGAGGCAACCCCCACCCACTTCAGCAGCAGCACACTCAAACAGCAACCGCCAACATGCTATGCTATGCTTATCTGCACAGAGTCTCTTGGCCCATCCAGACTGCCCTTTTTTTTTTAACCACACTGACCCCAGACAATATTTGACCCTCATTGTTGTTTAATATAAAGAATACACTTGTATATATCCAAAACATGTTTAATTTGTTCTGCTGTGTTAGTCTCTACAAACTAGCTATAGTGATTGATTTTGCTCTTGTACGATTATTTGATCTTTTGACAAACCTAAAAATATTGGGTTCTAGTGCCTGATATTTTTAGCTAAACCAGCCGGCTCATTATATGGCTTTCTCTTCTGCTAGTACTTCCCTTTTCTGCTAGGATTATCGGTCCCAGCAGGAGAGGTGTATGGCATTGATAACGGGACCTTTCCCTAGACCTTTCCCTTGCAGGATTTTGCCACCTCCTGTTGGGATATTGTCTCAGTGTATGGTCAGCTTTAATGTAAGTAGGAAAACAGTGAAACTGTAAAGAAACTAACACAATAAATTACCCTGTAAAAAATTTCAGCATTAATACAATAATAATATTAATCCCCAAATTTTACCGATATTATAATTCTATCTATGGGGCATAAAGGTCACATAAGAAAGTTTGGAACTTATATAGTCTTACGATAAACATGATCATTTGCAAAACTGTCCAAGATAGGAATGTGTATGGTGGCAAATCAAAAACAATGTGTTTTTTTTTTAGATAGATCCAACAAAACTAAGGGTTTCATTTACTAAAAAGTGAACATTTCGTTTTCTGTAGATAAAGACCGTTTTCACCTGAAATCAAAGTGTTTACTATTTACAAAGCTATGATCGCCATGGAAACCTTGGCGGTCAATAGCTGCAGCACCCCCCGATTGCCGGCCCACTCTGATGACCTGCTGATCGCTATATTTACTAAGTACTGGCGCGGATTTTAACAATCTGCGCCGATACTCTATATAACACCATCTTCAGATGGTGTTAGTGTAAGTATTCCTGCAGTCTCCCCATAATATCCCACTTTTCCTCCCCCTAATAGCTGTTATAAAGGGGAGGAATGGAGGTATGTATAGTGAGACCGCAGGAATACACAGGTTAGGTGTGTTTTTTAAAAAAAAAATGTAAATTACTGTTTGTTTTTTTATTATTATTATTATTATTATTATTATTATTATTATTGTTATTATTATTATGTTATAATGTCCAGGCTGGCTGATTAGTTAAATAGCACTCGATGCGCTATTATTAGTAAATGGACCCACTAAATATGAAGGAATTCAAATCATATTTAGAATGTACTAGACAAATACAGATCTGAAAATAAGGCATGTCAGATCTGGCAACTCTTAATTTAAAACACCCTTCATGTGATCTGTCAGCAGCATTTTTGCAAAAGTAAGCAGAGTGGTAGTTAGCTTAAATTGTGTGCTGGCAGGGAGAGTATGAAAAGGTTAGGGAGTGTTGGGAAGGGTTAAACAACTTTAAGGGTAAGATTAATTGTATTGTCCCATGAGGACATTTCAGATTGCTTTAAAAAAAACACACTTACACTTACACATAATAACAACTTCAAAATCCACAAAATGATTTATTGTGGTTATTAATAAATCCAAGTGTTTTCAAGTGTGAATGTGTTGTATTGTATTATATTAACTGCTACCAATAATAAAAAGCCACACTTTTTTCACATAAACATGTGTTACACAAATGGAATATTCAAACTGAGATCAACTGTCAACAAGAAAAAAATCCCCAAATAAATCCCTTCTCTGGGACAGTGCAGCCCTTGACTACACACAAAAACTCCCAGTAACAAATAAAAACTCACAAAAGGGCCTATTCTATTTATTACAAAACTAATTTTTGTTCAAGTTCAACTGAGGCTAAATATAGTTTTAATATAGCGGATCCATACTTAGCATTTTCTATGTGAACATGCACATGCACCACAATCTCTGGTCTAATGTGTGAGCTACAGAATTGTTCTTTTTTTCTGATCCCGGATGGAGTACAAGAAGGAGGGGTAAAATGTTTATTTTACAGTAAGGACATGCTCCATTCACACTACCCTATCCAGACTTCTGTCACTATTTTAATTAGGGAAGGGCCCTTAAGCCTAAACTTTATTAGTTTCATAGAAGATCTGCCACTGGGTAACATGTTAGCTTACTGCAGTTCCTTCAGGATATCTTTCAGTTTTATGCAAGCTACTGAACCATTTGAAACTGGTCCTAACTGGTCAAAGTCCATACACGGGTGTGGGTCAATAGCCCTTTATTGAAAGAACCATTTCATAGCACTGAATTCAAAATAGGAGCAGAAGCAATTGATGTTCCTGGCAGCAAAAGCCTATGTGCAGAATGGTAAGTATTTTTCAATCCTAACCCTTATCGTTATCCTTACCCTAACCCTACCTTTCCACTACCCTAACCTTAACCCTCTCCTCCCTGCAGCCTAACCCTAAGACTGCCCTTCCCGTAGCCTAACCCAAAGACTATAATTCCAGTAACCTAACCCTAAGACTCCCTTCCCCACAGGCTGATCCTAACCCTCCCCTTTCATTACCCTATCCCTTCCCCTCCCTTCCCCAGAGCCTCTCCGGCGGCTTCTGATGCGACACGTCTGGTGGCTTACAAAAGATTAATGGGTAAGTGTAGTGATTGGCATTCTAAAAGAAAATTCGAAAAAGACTGCCTTTTTGAAATAGAGACTGCCAAAATCAGTTTTCGGCTGTCTCTAATTCTAAAAGCAGCATTTCAAGGTGATACTTGTTTGTCACATTTTATCAGATCCAGAGTTTGAGAATAAGAGGAAAACAGGTTTAAAGTTACACTTGGACAATATTATATTGTAAACAGATACTGACCAGCTTTAAACTGTTATTTACAATTAGGCTGGAAGCATATCTCAGCTATAATTAGTGTCATATTTCCACCTTTTCCGCTTGTTTCCAAACTCTAGATTTAGTCCATTGTGTGTTATGTGTTATCTTAGAAATGGTCCAAGAAAAGGTTAAAATGTTGAACTAATAATTGAATGTATAATAAATAGAGTGGGAAAGTTGTAACCAACTTTAATAATATCACATCACCATGTAATGTATAATTTATTTATTACATAAGTTTCGTAAATTCACATAAAAATAACCAAATTTGCAAGACATATACAATTCACATTAGATGCCTGGCTTTTATTTATCCCTGTCAGTCACTGAATAAGAACAATATATTTTGTTTAACAGGTGTAGACTCCTTAAAAGGAGAATGGCTTTTTAGTAAAACGGTACTCAGCAAAAGAAGGAAAAGGAGGTGAAACCCAAAACACAGATTTAATTATTTTGTTAGCTGTATTGGTGAGAGAAAGAAGATGAGGAGGAGGGAAAGGATTGTCTAAAAAATGGATCTTCAGTCTGTAACCCACCCCACCCACCAAGTTAATCATCAAAATACAGCAAAACAGACTGAGCAGGAGAGTGGAGTTACTCATGGGAATTAATGTATGATCTCATCTGCTTTGTGCTCTCAAGAACAAAGACAACTCTGCTTCTTATTGTGTAATGGTGTTATGCTTGTTAACCCTTCATTTATAGCCAAGGGAATAAAAGTTTATTAGCATGCACTATGTCTGTGTTGTGTCAGGACTTACTTCTCTTTTGTTTTATTCAACATTAACCTTTTGTTTAACTATTATAAATCTATACTGATATTTAAATATTAAAACACTTGGAATATTTAAATATATCTTTTTTAAAATGCATAAACAATATGTTTTCAGAGTACAATATTTAATACAGATATGTCAGATTTACTCAATAAAAATGTAAAATACTCATTGCAAAATAAGTATAAGGATAATACAGAGCAAAACACATAATTTAAAATATTGGTGCTGTAAGCCTATCTATATATTTATTTAAATGTCAGTGGCAAATGCAGAATTCTGAATCAATGGTTCTGCCAGGCTATGCTACTAAAATGTGCATGACCAGCATGCAATTGGTGTAGTTGTTGTAGACAGAGCTAGGTCGCTCTGCAGCCTTTTCGAATATACGGGCAATGTTGGCTGTACTACAGTTGGTTGCATGCAGATTTTCCCTTTATGCCAGTATTTTCCTCCCTATATCCTTGATATCAGTACACAGCCCTTACCAGTTGGGATATTTACCCACAACTGGGGCTGGTCCTACGAAATTCACCAGCCACATGAAGCACAGTATTCTCAAACGCATCACTACCAAACCAGAGAAGTTTCCACATGACTAGAGATCTCAATCTGCATTTCCTCATGAAGTTGTAACCAAAATTGATGTGTAAATAAAGCTGTTAATTGAAATACTTGTATTACACTTTATTTTGTTGCTGTGTCCTTATGGCTTCTGGTCCTTAATAAATAACCATCACCACAGGTGAAGTAATAAATATAAAATAAGGTTTCATATTTATACTGCACAATTTATAATCCTGTATTTTTTAAATTGGTGGTATCTACATAAGGTGGTACAGCTAGTGGGGGTTATTCTGCAGACCTTTATTTTCCTTAAATCACTCTAAACTTAGGCAAATATATTTTTCAGTTACTATAAGATATAAGTATGCTGCTTTTATCTCTTGCCGCATTAACTGCTCTTTGTGATTGCTCTCAGGAGTCTAAAAAGCGATAACAAGCAAATAAATATATGTACAAATGTGATGAAACAGTAATATTATGGGTATTTTTACATTTTATTTTTAACATCTTACTATATATTTTGTGTGAATAGCTTTTTATTATAAGGAGAATTGACATTCAAGAGTGGTCACTGGGGATTATCTGTGCATAATTTCTTTAGAGAAAAGTCTACAAAGACAAATGAGATAACGTTTAATAGGATAAATATAGCAGATTCAAATCTTAAGCATTTAAACCAAGATAAGCTTTGTGGTATGCATTTTTCATAAGTATACTATACTAATATGGAGTCTTGGTATCAACACAAATAAAGAAGAAAGTAAATTTAGTTTTTTATAGGTTTATATTTATTGTTACATATTTTTACTTTGTATTTGAGGTTAATAAATTATAACACGCTACTTTGTGAATTTCCAGTTTTATTGTTTATAACTCCATTAGAGCTCCATTAGAGCTATAGGTTTAGTTGCACTGATAACTTATATTCAATGCTATAAGAAAACTCAACATATTTATAACTGCAAATGTAGACTTACCTTGTAAATAAATCTTGCCTAACAATTAAAGTGGCAGGGATAGATGAGGAAGTGGGTGTTTTTAATGTATTAGATCAAATTAGCCGCTTGTCAGCATGTGATATATGAATGCACTGGATCTACCGCAGTTACCAGGCAGCATGATCAGTGAGTGGTAGATGCCCTCAGCTATAAACAGGGCTGCTTCCAGTTCTGTTAATACTCCGTGCAGATAATGAAATCCCCTAACCCAACCTTCCGTTCAACTGCAATTATAAATTATACTTATGCTAACATAAAATGTTTAGTTTAATTAAAACAAAGTTCAGTATACCCTAGAATTAAGTTTTATAAGCTATATAGACTATTATGGGGCATAGTTAGAGCACAAGAAAGAGATTTTTTATGAAGCATACAGTATATATTCAACATAATTTATCACTTTATTGCTTTTTTATTGTCATTATATTATATGTATAAAAGGTCTCTATAACCTAAAATAGGGCAAATTTAGAGACCTAATATGGAGGAAAATTGTTGCATAATTCATAATAATAATCACATAAAAAAGGTGTTTTGGATCCAAATAGTCTATTTGTACCATATTAATGCATTTTATTCCTCCTTAATTGTTCTCCAGTTCCTCATATGGGACATATATAAGAGATAAGAGAGAGTTAGATGTGTGCCGCCCTGCACCTAACACTCGTCCAGCCCCTGAACCTGCTCCATGGCTTTAGGGGCCTTAAGAAGGAAAAAAATGCACAGAGTATACCTCCCCACACCCTTCCTGGTTAATCAACATCCCTCCCTCCATCCACTTCTACCTAAACACTCCTCAAGGTGGCACTGTCATGCCTCCTTCCTCCTAACCTACTATGGTAGGTTAAAGACCGCACATACCCAATCTAAGTGGCACGTAGATTGCGTAAATGACCTACACATGCATAGCAGGTCATTTCCTAATTCTCCCCACTTAAGAAGCAGAAGCTTCTTAAGTGTGAATCCGGTCCATTAAAGCTATCCCCTTCTCGCCTTATCTTTAATTTACATTTTATTTGTTGGCTGCATGCACTGACTCTAACTTCTGGAACAGAGCTTCCTAGTAGTGACCTATATAGTGAAATACTATAAGAATACTCTTACTCACTATATTTTAGGTACTAAATACTCTTTACATCGACCTGCAGTATTCTTATTCACTACATCAAATAACTTTGTTCAAGATATGTTTCATATTGTTCCATGGCTCAGTAATAACTACAAAATTTAAACTGTCCCATGACACCATTTTCTTAACCAGCAACTATTACCAATACACTATTCTTTATCTTTATGCAGGTAGTATGAGCTGCTGGAAAATTAATGGCTCTGGATAAATTTATGTCCCCCAAGATCAGCCCATTGACTGTGAAAATGCTTCTCTTAGGGGATTCTGCTGTAAAGGTTATTTATCTGGGAATTTGTGATGAAGAAATAAAGAGATTTTGTGTCTGCTAGGAGTTACGGCTAAGAGAGATATGAGGCACATGCCAACACTATTGAACTGGTGAGACAATGTGGTGAGGTATTTTTTTAACCTTGCATGTTGATACTAATTGTTAATCTAACAACACTAACCACAAAAAGGTATTTAAATCAATGCAGCAGTTTAGTAATTTAAGACTTTCTTTTGGTTTTTATTTCAAAGCAATACTTTTATATTTGTTTCTTAGCACTGGTTTATAATTAAAAGTTCGGCCACCACCTACCAACAACTATACATATATACTTTTATATGACTGCAACTTAAACTATTCAACTTATATTTGGATTTTGAAGAGGTCTCATTTGTGAACTTTTCAATCTCATAATTAACACTTTCATTTATAAATAGAGGAATCAGAGATAAGTCTTAGATAACATCTTTGGTCGGGGCCCCATATCTCCCTGATACTGCACGTGTAACAGCTATATTATTTCAAAGGGGCTAGTACCGGAAAAGGTTAATACCTAGCACTGGAATGGTTGCTGTGGCAAGGAATATGTTTTTAATAAAAGTTTAGTTTAGATACATAATGCTGTAATGCATTACACTTCAAGGGGTTAACTGTCAGCAATTTAAATAAATAACAACTATCCTTGCTTCTCAGGTAGTCTAGTGGGGCTCAGGTGTCTCTTATGGTGGTTTTCTGTCACAGGGCTGCAGGTGTGTCCCCTAACAACCAGCTTGCAGTAACTGCTGTAGAATTTTTTCTTAGAGCCTCCTGAACAGGAAATAGTTTAGGAGGAGCATTCAGCAAGCCATGTTTCATACTGAACACCAATCCAAGAGCTCAATGAGCTGTATCCCTGAGACTGCTACTCCAGGATGAGGCTAGTTGACTCAAGGGCCAGTCTCTGGAAATTATTTTTGGTGGGAGATTTAAAAGATAAAACTCCAAGGTGTAGATCCAGAACTCTGCTTGCAATCCATTCACTAGCGTAGCGTATTTCCGCATGCGTACCTTCTATACACTCCCCTAGGCACACCCCTTGAATGTACGTACTTTGACCGATTTCCGCTTTGCAAACCCTACCTTAACTTTAGACAGCGTAACCGCACTCGTCCGCACATGTATGTATAGGCAACGCGGACTTACGTAGCTAAGCACGCCTATACTGTACAATTTAAATGCAAACCCCCATCTACACGGCGTAATTTAGGCGTACTTTTGGCTCACGTAAAATTGGCACGCCCCCCATGTATGGATTTACGCAACTGATACGTGAATGGCCCATATGCTCAGAGTTACGTTACGCAGTGTATCATCTGTCGTGCGCATGCTCAGTACATACAAAATTGCGATTTTACGTGTCCCCCAGGCGTAAATCCGCACAGAAGCGTTGTTCTGGATCTGGGCCCAAGTCCTTATTAGTGGTCCTGGGATGCATATCTCCCAACATTTGAGAATTGGAAAGAGGGACTCAATTTTTGCTGCATGGTGTCTTGTACCACCCAGTGGGCGTGTCTGGGGAAGTGGGTGTGTCTTGCACCACCCAGAGGTGTCTACCCCTTATTTTATGCCCAGATCCATATGTATGCCCCTGTTTATATATCTAGTCTCCATATTGTCGGCCCCATATTATATATCCAGTCTCCATATTGTCTGCCTCTATTTATATGTCCAGCCTCCATATTGTCTGTCCCTTATTGCTTGTCCAGCCTCCATATATCTGCCCCTATTTCTATGTCCATATATTTTCCCGTTTCTATATCCAGCCTCTATATATCTGCCGGTTTCTATGTCCAGCCTCCATATTGTCTGCCAGTTGTCCAGCTTTCATTTTGCTACCCTTGTTTATTATCCAGCCTCCATATTTCTTCCCCTGTTGTCCAGCCTCCATATTGCTGCCTCTTTTTATTATCCAGCCTCCATATTGCTTCCCCTTATTATCCAGCCTCAATATTTCTGCCCCTCTTCTTCTTTCTTACCTTGTTTCTCTGCTTCCTTCCTCCACGGTGTTCCCACTCTGTTCCTCTCCCGGCGGCCACGTGTCCACATAAGCAGAGCTGGTTATAGAGAGCTGCTTCGGGAGCTCTGTATGACCAAATCTGTTTCTATGAATAACAGTGATGGTCACTGTAATTTAGAGAAACAGATTTGGTCATACGAGGCTTCCATAGCAACCCTGTATAACATGCTCTGCCCATGTGGAATAAAAGCCAAACCGCATATACAGCGGCACCGCATGGGCTCAATTCATAAAAACAAAACAAAAAAAACCTTTGTCCCGATGAGAGTTTCTTCTCCTGTGACATGGTGTAAGGAGGGCGGGACAGCGGGATTGTCCCACTGATATCGGGACCGTTGGGAGGTATGGGGATGTGAAACCGTTCTGACTTTTCGACATACAGGCACATGAATTAGCTTTAATTGGTTTCAAGGATTATGTAGATGAATATCCTACCGCTGTTTTATTTTCACTTTTTAAGAAAGAGCTTTGAAATCTCATGGAAGTGCAGTGTGTTGGAAAAAGGAGTGCTATGTGCTATCTGCTTAAGTGTTGATTACAGCTATGACATCAGCACTAAACTGAATGACGGAGCATGTGTGATAAGTTACCTTTCTATAACTCCCTATATAAAGTGCTGCTCTAATGTCAGTAATTCAGTCAGATATTCTGTAAAAGATACTGTGAGAGTCTGCACGTGAAATATTTCTTACTCAGCCTTGTCAGAACGTTTTTTACCTCAGAGAATTACTGAAGCTGTTTATTTTTTCACATTATTGTACTTAACATCCACTCCATCAAATCACTGTTGTTACTCTGCTACATGGCAAATAATTGCAGGCACAAACTCTTATCTATATTTTTTAATAGGAACAGTAAATAATTGTACCAAACTCATTGTGTAAAAGGGAGGATTATTTACCAGAGAGGTTTTCATCCTAATATTTATATATATTTCAACAAGTTATGGATTCCAAACCATAACTGATGTGGAGTGTATTAAATTAATTTTAAAAAGTGCGTTGAGATATAAATATATAACAATAACACTAAAAAGAAATAAAAAAGACAAAAGTTTACCTTAGAAAAATTTATTAAAACTAGCAGAAGAAAAAGATTAATAGTGCAGGGACAAGCATGAGTATTGAAAAACTTAAAGATTCAGAGAATTATACAACATGAAAATTCATTATAGTAATACAATTAAATCTGGAAAAACTGTGAAGAGTCACAGTAGATTGAGGTTTAAGTCAGGATTTTTGGCTCTCCTGGAATATCCGGAAGACTCCTGAAATTTGGGCAGTTCTCCTGGTATCCTGGGAGAGCCGGCCAATCTCCCGCAAGTCCCACCCCCTCTAAATGTCTATTGTAATCCCTAGAGTTACTAAGGATGGGTGGGATTTGATGATGTCATCAAGCCCCACCTTCCCCCCAGGACCACTAGAGATTACAGTAGTGATTACCAGGGGACGGGGCTAAATGACCCGATTTGCGTAAATAGTGTAATTAATCCCTGCCCACTGGTGGAAATCTATGGTTTCCCTCCGGGATCTAAGGGATAGATTTAGCTGTTTATTCCATAATAAGCAGGCGAATGTTAGCTAGAGACATGTAGATGGCTCTACAGTGGGCATAAGAAGACAATGTGAAGGGTCTCAAGAGGAGTATTACTGTATGGGACAAAACTACATATCTGTATAAATAATTATATTGATTATATTGATAAGCATCAGTTAGCAAGTTATTAGCAGTTAGCACAGTGATGGTGAACCTATGACATGCTTGTCAGAGGTGACACGCCAAGACATTTTGACTGACACGCAGTCAAAATGTCTTTGTTGTCATAGGTTTTACTGATTGCAGTGGTGGATGTCGGCGGTGGTTAACGGCGGCGATCAGCAGGGTAAGGGGTAGGGAGAGGCAGTATCAGCTGCAGGGGATATGGCTAATACTGCCTCTCCCCCCTGCAGCACCTGATTGGATCAAAATGATACAATCAGATGCTGCAGCCTAGGACACAGTGAGTGACGTTGCGTAACCTAGGTCACGCAGCTTCAGAGCGGGAGGAAGAGAGAGATGTGCCGCAGAGGAGAGCAGAAAGCAGAGGTAAGTTTATTTTAAGTTTAAATTGTTAAAAAAAAAGGCTGGGCACTAATAAAGGGGGCAAAAAGGCTGACAAAAAAAGGGGACAATAAGTCCCAAAAGGGGGCAAAAAGGTTGGAAACTAATTAAGGGGGCAAAAAGTGCCAAAGGCTGGGCACAGTAAGGGGACAATAAGACTGGACACAAAAGGGCAAAAAGGCTGGGCATAATAAGAGGACAAGACTGGGCACAAAAGGGCAAAAAGGCTGGGCACTAATAAAAGGGGCCAAAAGGCTGGGCACAAAAAGGGGACAATAAAGCTGGGCACAAAATGGCAAAAAGTGTGGGAACTAATAAAGGGGGCAAAAAGTGCCAAAGGCTGAGCACAAAAGGGCAAAAAGGCTGGGCACAATAAGGGGACAATAAGACTGGGCACAAAGGGGCAAAAAGGCTGGGGACAATAAGACTGGGCACAAAAGGGCAAACAGGCTGGGCACTAGATACCGCCTCTCCCCCCTGCAGCACCTGATTGGATCCAATCAGATGCTGCAGCCTAGGACAAAAGGGGGCAAAAAGGCTAAGCAAAAAAAGGGAACAATAAGTCTGGGCAAAAAAAGGAGCAAAAAGACTGGGAACTAATAAAGGGGGCAAAAAGTGCCAAAGGCTGGGCACAATAAGGTGACAATAAGACTGGGCACAAAAGGGGAAAAAGGCTGGGCACAAAAAGCCTGGGCACTAAAAGGCTGGGCACAAAAGGGCAAAAAGGCTGGGAACTAATAAATAAAGCAGAGGTAAGTTTATTTTAAGTTTAAATTATTTAAAAAAAGGCTGGACACTAATAAAGGGGGCGCAAAAAGGTTGGGAACTAATAAAGGGGACAAAAAGTGCCAAAGGCTGGGCACAAAAAGGGGACAATAAGACTGGGCACAAAAGGGCAAAAAGGCTGGAAACTAATAAAGGGGCAAAAGGGCAAAGGCTGGCAACTAATAAAGGGGGCAAAAAGTTCCAAAGGCAGTTAAAAATGTAACTCTTTCTTTACTAGGGCTGCAAATATAACAAAATGATGGATATTTCTAGAAGTGACACGCGACACGAGGTAAGCTAGATTTTTTTCCGAATTTTGACACACCGAGCTCAAAAGGTTAGCCATCACTGAGTTAGCATCAATAGGTGCAAAAGTAGACAATGAGGAATTCGCAATGTCTATGCTGCAGAATCTTACCTCAGAATGTAATTTTTTTAGTTGTAGCTTTAGTATTAAACAATACTAAACTGACAACAGAAAACAAGACTGATGCAATTTCAGGAACACATTCCCCTATAGTCTAGTGAAGAGGGTTTAGCTTTAATTATAAAAGAATAAAATGGAAAAAGAAGACAATGTGATAGTCTCATTAGGAGTATTGCTATATGGGACAAAACTAAGTACCTGTATGAACAATTGCATTGATAGGATGATATCAATAGCTTAGCTGTTAGCATCAATGGATAAAAAGTTGACAATGAAGAAGTTGCAATGTCTGTGCTGCAGAATTTTACCTCAGAATTGAATATTTTAGTTTCAGCTTTAGTATTAAACAATACAAAACTGACAACAGAAATTGAGAGGTCAAAACTGATGCAATTCCTGGAATGCATTCCCTTAGAGTCTAAGGAAGAGGGTTCAGCTTTAATAATAAGAGGTTGGAGAAAAAAGTGGAAAAAGACAAAATATAAGTGTTTTGTGTGTCATAAAATAGAGCACAAGGCATCAGAGTGTAGGCTTAAAAATTACTGTAATACACAAAAAATACATAAAACCTTAACGACTCAGCATTTAATATTTCAGAAAAGATTGTTGGTATATGGACTGAGAGGCTAAGAGGCATTTATGCTGTAATCATGAGTGGTTTACTTCACTGAAATGCTGTGAGGCAGTATCTCTAACAGGAATAACTAGTAAGATCCTTACAGTGACAGAATTTGGATCAATAACAGTATACCTGTCAATAAAGGGTGAAACTGTTGTCACAGAAATCTAAAATGTATTATTAGTACTAGATTTATGAACAAACTTAATAGCTGTCAGTTTCCTTGAGAAAAGAGGTTATAAATCAGGTTTGCAAAGTGCATGATGCAAAATAAAAGCGGATAGTTATTGTGACTGCAACTCGGTGCAACCAGCTATATATCCTTGACATAGAGCAGTGTTGTGCATTGGCCGCCTCTAATAATGAAAAGTCCATGGAGCTGAGGAATAAATGGCTAGGACACTTAGGGTAAGATAATGTACAAAAACTAGTTGATGGATTGGTTGCTCTAACTATTACTATTATAAGGCCGGTATCTGAAAGATGTGTAAAGGGAGAACATACACATTCTTCTTTTGAAACAACAGTAAACAGGACAGAGATACCTTATACCATTAGCTCTGGTACACACTTATATGGTCCAGTAGCAGTAGAATCTATTAGTAGATATAGCTACTTTTTGACTCTCGTTGATGATGCAAGCAGTATGACTCATGTTTATTTCTTAAAGGCCAAAAATGAAGTAGCAACTAAAATTGCTGATTACAAGAACTTAGTGGAAAGTCAGGCAGGTCTGAAGCTAAAAGGTTTGAGATTTGATAATGAATTAGAATATAACTGAGTTCTTGAGAAAACATCGTATTCAATGTATGTAATGATTACATATCAAATGGGGTGAGGGTACGAGCCAATTGTAGCATAGTTGATTAAGAAAAGTTTTGGGCTGAAGCTGTATCCACTGCAGTTTAACTTAACAATTGTGCACCCACACCAGGTGTGGTCTGGAAAGAAACCAAATATATGCCACCTTTGTATATTTGAGTGCAAGGCATTTGCAAAAATTCCCTAGGAGAAAAGGCGAAAATTTCATTCAAAGTCAATAGCGTGTTTTATACTTGGATATACTCAAGAAATCAAAGGGTATAGACTTGGGAATATAAAAACAAAATTTCTTATAAATTCCAGGAATGTAGGAACAGAATCAGAGTTAAGAGTGTCAGCTAAATTTCGCAAGTGCTTAGTTTCCTACACCTAGGGAGCCGTCCATCATGGTGGCACACCCTTTCTGTCCACCTAAGCTCCATAAGGTAGGAGGGGGTTTGCTTTTAAATTTTACAGTTTGTGTAGGGTTAACATTTCTGTGTGGATCAGCAGTCCCTCTGACTAATTTGCATCGTTTGAAAGGCAGGGATCAGCCGAAGCCGCGCTTCACACAGCACGGCTTTGATGATCCTTGTCTGTACTATTCCTTGCAATAACCGCTGCTACACATCTATGTACTATGCTGCTCTGACAGCTTTAAAGTATACCTTCACAGCTGTCAGAGCAGTATAGTACATAGATATACAGCAGAAGCTAAATATTCCTCCATAGTGGTTTTTGGAGGTGCAGGCCTTTTGGTTGCTGTGGGTATTTTTTGCATACCTAAAGTATATGCCATTGCTGAGGTTGATGGCAAGGTGGGGATTGGGGCTGATCATCTGACTGAGAAAGTGTCCTCAAATCTGGACTCCAGAACTATTAAGAAAAAAAATGACAATCATTACCTTTAGAACACTCCTATAATTTGTAGCATAAAAAATAAATAGAGAGCATGTAATCTACATGAGGAAATTATTAAACAAATTATAAAACAATGTATGTTTATGTGGATGTCACAGTAAAAGTCCTCAAAATTAAAAAATACAGAACAATAAGATATTATGTTGTGTTATTAGTGTTTTTGTCATGTACATTCTCTGGCCTCGGACTCAGTGTCAGACACTGGCTGCAACAGTCTCTGGGGGNGGACACCCGGGGCCGGACACGGTCTGGGGGGGGGGGGGGTCCCTCCAAGGTGTCCTCATCACCCACTCCCTCGATTTACATACAGACCTCAGGGAAACTTCCTCCAAATCAGTAAAAGCCAGTGTCTCTGGCATAAGCCCAGCCCCAGTTTTTTTTAGAATGGCTGTGGCATTTTGTTTTTATTTGATTTTTTAAATCCTGCCATCTGTTATTTAAAAAAAAAACCAACAACATCAAAATGTGCCTAGCACATCAAGAAGGAACATGACAATGTATATGATTCATAGTCTACTTAATAATAAACATGTATACTTGTACAACTTTACACATTTTAGCTTGAAAAATCATTACTGAACAATTATTATGACTTACCTTTTCCTAATTTGTGTAATTGGTCTGACCTCACACTCAGGGATTTGTTGTTTTGAGTACTCCAAAAACCCATGATGTATCTGTTGCCAGGCCTTTCCCCTAAGGTGTGAAGCAATTTCTCCACCCTCAGTGTAAAGGTTCTCCATAATTTGGTTTATAAGGAAGTGCCCTTCCTGGGCGCTGAAATTAGGAGCACACTTTTGCCCCTTTGGACCCATAATTGCAGCAGAAAGTACTTACGCATGTGTTTTTAAGCATGTGTGCTGTGTCGAATTAGAATCTGATTGGCTGACAGGTTGATACCTATTTAATAGTATATAATTTTTTTCATGTGTGCTAATCAAATTGAAAGGCATCAGGTTTGCTAAGCCAATGACTTATCAAGCACTGTGATTGAAAGGGTTTTGGGCCAATGCCTGGTTTAATGGGTGGTAGAAACAAATGTGTATTGCTGATCCTTGGAGGCGTGTTTTGGTAACATCCAATAGCGTGCGTTCTTCCTAGTTAGTGTGTGTCCATCATTTTAAATACACACTCACATTTGAAAATGGCTGCTGGTTGAGCCGTACCATTCTCTGGCAGAGAGCTATGTTTTCTTGTGGCAGAAATGAACACCTTCGATCTTACCCTACCCCTCTGCAATGTCGATGTGAGGCGAGCATATGTGCAGGTGCAGAGTAGGATTTGGAGGCATCTCCATATCCATAGGAGGGTGGACCAGCTCATGCGGCGCTGGTCCGACCTAGGGAGGTGGCAGCCAGAACTTCTAGTGGAAGTCCGTTCGGCTATCATTTGCCATTCATGCAGTAAGTACTTACTTTACATTTAATGGGCCTGATCCAGACCTAGTTAAGTGCTTGAACTTAGTTACTCCTGGGCTAAACCATGTTGATTTCCGGGGGAGCCAAGTTAATTGTATTCTTTGCATGCACGGATATATCTTTGAATTGCTTACTGCACACAGATACTGACCAGGTTCACTATCACACTGTTATTTAGACTTGGGATAGGAAAAATCACCTCTCAACGCTAATACTGTTTGCAATAGATGAAATATGACTCCCCTGCAATCAACATGGTTTAGCCCAGGAGCAACATGGTTTAGCCCAGGAGTAACTAAGTTCAAGCACTTAACTAGGTCTGGATCCAGCACAATGTTTAAAACATACTTGTAATTTTTTTTGGGGGGATCCGATACATTATTATGGCTCCACAAATTAATGTCCCTTTCTGTTTTTGTAAAATGTTGGCCTAGTGTACTAATTAATGGCCATAACTCTTCCATGTGTGTGTGTCAAATTCATTGTTAATCTAATTGTTTGAAAATACATGCATAGTTTAGATTAGTTTTTAAATAAAACAAATAATTAACATGCATATATCCCTTTAACTTACATTTGAATGTCCTTTTTAAATAAAAATAACAACAGTTAAATAATTAGTCAACCACCAATGTAGGAGTAGGATGAGCCTGTGGGGCACGTAGCTGCGGAGGAGATGGAGGAGAACGAAGTGGTGGAGGAGCCGGAGGAGGAGCTGCCTTAACTGGCAGAGCATGTGCTGAGCCAGGCGGAGGAGGAGCCGGAGGAGAACGAGGAGGGGCAGGAGAAAATGAAGGAGCCTGAAGAACCAGAGGTTGTTCAGGAGAGCTAGGTGTGGGAGCAGATGAAGGTGCACGAGGGGGAGGCAGAGGAGGCACAGGAGAATGGAGAGGATGGCGAAGGAGCTGGGGATTATGGTAAGTTATTGAAACCATCTATTCTTTACTGGACCGTGCAATAAATATATCAGCAACGTGTTATTACATCAACTTTGCACACTGCCTCTCCTTGGGCCTGATCCTGAGCTACGGCCGCCGTCGCTAGTACAGCGGCCGTAGCTCGAATGCGCATGCGCCGGGCAGATGTTGGGCGGCGTTACTATGGAAACCATAGTAGCGGCGTTGGGACGCTGGAGGGGACGTCCTCCAGCGTCCCAACGCTCACGTTACTCCTGGAGGGCGGGGGGAGGTAAGTAAATGAGCGGCGTTACTATGGAAACCATAGTAGCGGCGTTGGGACGCTGGAGGGGACGTCCTCCAGCGTCCCAACGCTCACGTTACTCCAGGAGGGCGGGGGGAGGTAAGTAAATGAGGCTAGGGGGGCGGGCTAGGCGGCCATACGCTCCTGTGTGAGCGTATGGCCCCTTCCTTACGCCGGGCGAAGCTAGGGTAGC
>WWET01001728.1:167737-180280 GCA_011038615.1 Limnodynastes dumerilii | reverse complement strand
GTGAGGTATGCTCTTGGTTTAGAAAGATATTGGATATGTGACCCAAAGTTGGGGCTCTATTTAGAGTTAAGATTAGAGTTAGGACTGTTCACCAGAGAAGCCTTGTAAGTGGCGAACAGCTTATCACGTATCAGCAGATATTTGTAACTAATTCTCTGGTTTTTATTTTAAAGAAATAGAAGTTAATGATTAGTAACTGAGTAATGGCTAGAGTGCCAGGCCATGTCTTGTTTTTTCTACAAATTCCCCTTGCCTTGTGCATCGGTCATATATATTACTTTATAAACTGATTTGTAGCTGCCTCCATTTTGGATATGTGGTATATATATATATATATATATATATATATATATGTATATATTTTTTTTTTCTCCTGTTATGCTCATATTACTAAAACTTTATATCATCTGTATCAACAGATTACGCTTAACTCTAGATTTTAGGCTATTAATATTTTTGACGAGTTTCCTTTTTTTTCTTAAAACAAAAGGTATTCTATAAAGCAATATATTAAGCTTTATTAGTATCTTTGGACCTGATCCAGACCTACTCTTTGAAGCGCTTTTACGCCGATCGGGAGCGTAAGTATGCATGTTTTGGCTAAATGCGCATGCGCAACAACGTTAGTATGGACAGCCAATCGATCTAGAACTAAGTAGGAGCGTTAATACACTGTATTTACGAAAGGGGCGGTTATTTCATATTCAAAGGGTGTCTCCCTCTATGCTAATGTGAAAAGTGGGTGTGATAGCGTGTGGAGGTACGCTTCTTGTATACGGTCATACGATAGTAAACAGTGTGTATTAAGAACGTACCTAGAGTAGGATTTTGCAAGCTTACAAAGAAACGACAATAGAAAAATAAAAAACTTTGTAGCGTGCATACGTATGTAAGCTGTTGTACGTTCCATACATACATTCAGCTAGTCTTCTATCCAATCAATCAATCAATCAATCAATCAAGCAAGTGCTGCACCAGCTGCAGATAGTTGCCAACTATTTAACTTCTTTATAAGTAGGCCTCTGCTAACAATAGTTTGGTTTGTTTGTATAGGCTTGAGCTTAGAAAAGTATCTTTAAATTTCCTAATACTTGATTACTTGTCCAATATTTGATTGCTTAAAAATATAAGGTAAGTTAGAAAGATAATATAACTTTAAGAAGATGCTTTTTAAGTTGATGCAAATGTATAAAATAAAACATTTATTATGTATTATTTTATTTTTTATTTTCAATGTGCACATATATTGTTAATGTTTTATGACAGTGTACAATATTTATTTGCAGATGTCAAGAAATGATGAACTTTCATTTGTAAGTTTAATAAACATCATGTTTGTTGTTTGTACTCTCGTGTGTGTCTATGTTTGTTTGTGTGTGTTATTCTTTATTGCTGCAGTATTCTATGTAATATAACATTTTTACACATAAAACATGCTTGATGTTGTTAGTCATTATTAGAAATTATTGTATATTTGTAAAAGGTAATTATGTATTATTTTTAGTAAAACTAAAATCATTTATGACCTTTTTGGAATCAAGACATTATACAATTATTTTCAAATATTTCATGTCAACATAAAATGTATTAATATTTATTTATTTTTTTGATAATATAATTGTTAGTCATTTTTTATTACATTTTTTTTTCTTTTATGCACATGTGTTACAATTTTTCACATATTACAATTACATTTATGTCACTTTACTTTTTTTAAAGTATCTTTCAGCTGTCACGGGTAATCCGGCAGTGGAAGAGGTCCAGTTACGGAGCCTTTTGAGATTGTGGCAGATGCAGATGTGGACCCTCCTCTTCTGAAACATCAGCTGCGTTCCATCACCTCTTCCCAGTCTGGATCACATATCCTGCACAATGTAATTCAGAGATATTTTTAAGGTGTGTACCAGAGCACTTACAATAATCATGATTAATTTATAAACTTTGTGTGCCCATATTTAATGGCAATGCTAGCATTAAACATGATTTGTTAATTAATTAATTAATTAAGAAGTCATAACTATTATTTTATAAACATTTTTATTAGATTAACACATGTAAATATCAATATGTCATACGTCTGACATGAAATAAAGAATTGTAACAAATAACATTTTTATGAAAAATATAGAATACTAATGTTAATGCTTATGTAAGCTTAACAACATGTTTGTATTAATGTAAACAAAATAATTTATATTGTTATTTTTTAGACAGAGATTTTTTTAGCTCCTTTGGTAGGTTTTTTTTTAACCACAATGGTTTTCTTTTGTTTTTTAGGTGTAAGCCCTTTAGCCTCATCTGATGTCTGTGGTGTTGTGCTGGAACAAATTAAGACCCTTTTAGCTGGAGTGGTAAGTGATAAATTATCTTTGGTAGCAGGTTCTTCTATTGCAACTTGTTTATTTGTTGAAAATTGTGTGAAGTGGATGGCACACAGTCCTTAGTAGTGATTGTTTTTTGCATTTCCCACTGCATGTAATTAATACTTTGTGAGACAAAGTTGTTCAATATTGTCTCAACTCTGTTATTATGCAGAATGGTATGATCAATGAAATAGTTGATTTTGTCACTCATTTATTTCATAATATTTGTTTTTGCTTCTGTGGCATCATAATTTCGATCTAATTTTCCCTGTATCGATTTCATTGTAGCATAATGTTGTTGTATAGCTGTTTCTGTAGAAATTGAAGTATTTGTTGTTTGTTCCACAGCTTCAGCTTCGTCTGTTGGTGTTGGGTCCTCCTGGGGATCACTCTCCGATGCTGCTGTAATGTCTGGTAACACATTGGGCTCCATTTCAAGAGGATCTGTGTGTGGTAAGAATGTAAAGTTACATGTCTACTCATTCAAATAATAGTTTACTATTTACTAAATAAAAACAATACACAATTGATACTGTTAATAGGGAGATAATTGTAACACATTTTACAATTAGTTTATTTTTAATATTTATATATGTTTTACATTACCTGGTGAGTCAGAATGTTCTTCAGGCACCACAGGTTTTAGTAATCTTGCTGGTGGACCAGCCATCGTGTCCATATCTCCTACGCCTTCCACCTTGGCCTGGCTCACAACTCGTAATGCTAGTTTTTCGACATTGGTTAGTTGCAGGGATTCTGGTAATGGTCCTGCCCCTGTGGTTCTCTCATGTTTTAACTTCTCTGATAATTTTTTTTTATTGCTTCTTTTAGATCGTACCATCTGTTTTGTATGAAAATGAAAAAAAATATATTAATTAACATAACCTAAAACCATTAATTGGTAAGTAATGCAACAACAATGAGTGAAACAATGAAATGAATGAAATGAAATAAGCAATGAAACAACATACAACATACATTTAGCCTAACTATTTTCAATTGATAGATCATTTTAAACATTTATAGATATGTCAATAGTTTCTCTTCAGATAAAAAATATATTCTAAGCAAGTAATGGTCACCTTCAATATTTTGATGTATTGTTTGTACAATAAATGTTAAAAATGACAACAATATATTGCATTATTATACATTACCTTTTTTTTAACATTTTTGAAAGTTCTCGTCTTGCAGTCAGGGTTTTGTGCTTTAGAGAAAATCTTCATAAATCTCATTCCAAGCTTGTGCCCTGAGGTGTCCTGCAATTTCAACATCATTAATATAAAGTTTAGACAAAATGTTGTTCACTAAATGGATAACCTCTTGAGGTGTAAAATTAGGATTTCTTGGTTTTCCCTTGGGTCCCATGTCTGTGGCAATCTGTTTTCAAATGAAAGAAGAGTGATGCCGAATAGGTGTGGTTTTATACCCGCCATTTGCGTGCGTTTTTTCTAATAAGCGAACACGTACAAGGCAAATATCAAACACTTTTGAATCACTGTAATAAAACATCTGATGATACAACGATTTTGAAAATATACATGCAGTGTAAGTATTCAATGCAATTCTATTGTGTTACTGCATATATATTTATATGAACTGAGTTTAAAATTTTTGTAATGCTGTGATGGACAGGCTGTATTAGAGGCAATGACAAATCAACTTGAGTGATTGATGTGTATATTCACAAATTATAGAGATTGTATTGTACTATAAAGTATTTAGTCATGATTTGTTGATCCTTGAAGGCGTTCCTTAATCAAGTCGTTAGTTTTCATTTCGCGTGTGAATGCCATTTTAGTTAGTGTTTATTGTGAAAATGGCAGCTGCCAGTGCCGTACCTTTTTCCAAGCAGGAACTTAGAATATTGGTCAGGGAAATGGACCAATTTGATTTGCGGTTGCCCCGCTGTAATTTGGCCGTTAGGGTGGCATATGTACAGGTGCAGCGTGGGATTCGACGCCACCTGCGGATCCACAGGTGCGTGGATCAACTGTGTTTACAAATGTGACATCAATAAAAAATTTACATTTTTTTATTTTTTTTATTGCTAATTTCATGATATGATGGTCAACCTACGTCAAAGTTTATGCATAACATGATATGTAGTGTAGTGTTTGGACAGCAGTTTATAATTTTCATTGTTTATTATGATCATATTTAATTAAATTAGATGAGTATTTTTTTATTGTGTGCAAAATAACCATTGTTAATATTTCATTTATTTATAACTTAGGCCGAGAAAGACATCATCAGGCGGAGCTGGCATGCCGCAACATGATGCAGGAGGAGAAGCAGGAGGAAGAGGAGGAGGGCGTCTCCCCCCAGAATCCACTTCAGGAGGAGGAGGAAGAGGAGGAGGGCGTCTCCCCCCAAAACATCCCACAGCAGGAGGCCAGGGCACCCGATATAGTGCAACAGGAGGAGGAGGTGGATCTTCCCCCCCAACTGTCACCCCAGGATAATGCTGAGGATGATGATGATGGCCAGCATGTGCAGCATGACATGCTAGAAGGTGCTTTTGGTAAGTTCCATTATTTTTTATTAATTAATGTTGTTATTTTTTTTTACAGATTTGTACTTTCAGATATTTTTTAACTATATCAAAACAATATAACAATGTAATAATCAATACGCAACTAAAGGTCTGCATTCTTAAATTTATGAAATGTAAACAATGGCTTTACATGCATATTAAAAAATATTAATTGAAATATAATGTACTCATAATTAATATATGTAGAAAAAAATATTTGAATGCCCACACAACCAATTAAATGAACAAACACCATCACCATGCTGAGTGGCACATGTTGCAATGTGCAAGTGAAGATGTCCACAACCCCACAAAAATGTATATTTATCAAGAATAAAGTTGTGAGGTCTATGTGAATGAACAATTTTGAGCCTATATAAAATGTATTAATTTTGCCTTCATGTTGTTCTTGAAACATAACATATAATACATTTTTGATAACATGACAAACTCTTAGGAGTCGAAAAAAAATAAAAAATTAATATAGCATTTTATTAAACATTTACTTTATTTAAATTAAGCATTTATATGTCAAATTGAAAGATAAAATATAAAATTGATTTGAAATCTGTTAAAAGTGTGAAAAAAACTATATAGTGTGTACGTTAATTTTTTATCTGTGCAAATTGATAATTTTTTTAATTTTTGTCTTTTATCCAACAGATCATCAAGAACATTTTATTCAGGAAATGATTAACATGCTGCACATGCTGGTTCAGATTGGTCAAACTGCACAAATTTTGTTGCAGATGTATTATAATTTTCACAATTAGTTTATGATTTTGTATATATTTTTCAATTCTGTTTCAATGTTAATTATTGTAAATAGTTTAGTAAAAAAAATTGTTTTACAATAATGACTGGTTACTCATTTTTGGTCATAACTAGAAACCAAATAATATATCACTACACGTGTCCAACAATCACAGTATATATACAGAGAGAGAGAGAGAGATAGGGAGAGAGAAATGTATTACATATACAGTAAATATACAGAGACAGAGAGAGAGAAATGTATTACATATACAGTATATATACAGAGACAGAGAGAGAGAAATGTATTACATATACAGTATATATACAGAGACAGAGAGAAATGTATTATATACACAGTATATATACAGAGAGAGAGAGAGAGATAGGGAGAGAGAAATGTATTACATATACAGTATATATACAGAGACAGAGAGAAATGTATTATATACACAGTATATATACAGAGAGAGAGAGAGAGATAGGGAGAGAGAAATGTATTACATATACAGTATATATACAGAGACAGAGAGAAATGTATTATATACACAGTATATATACAGAGAGAGAGAGAGAGATAGGGAGAGAGAAATGTATTACATATACAGTAAATATACAGAGACAGAGAGAGAGAAATGTATTACATATACAGTATATATACAGAGACAGAGAGAGAGAAATGTATTACATATACAGTATATATACAGAGACAGAGAGAAATGTATTATATACACAGTATATATACAGAGAGAGAGAGAGAGATAGGGAGAGAGAAATGTATTATATATACAGTATATATACAGAGAGAGAGAGAGAGATAAAGAAATATTATAATATTATATGAACCACTTAAACCAAAAAACTAAAAATGTATCACTCACAGAAACGTATGGACGACAGTAAAGGTTGAAAATGTGTATACGATTGGTAAATTCGTATTGTGTTCTAGCGTACAAACGCAGACATATTTGTGCCGCCATTCATATTCCTTAGTACGCATTTACTTCATACGATAACGTTCATACGCTGTCCCTTATAACGAAATGTGGGAGTGTTTATGGTCGTGCGTATTGTTGTAGCGTTAATGCGTAGGTCTGGATCAGGCCCTTTGTATCCATTTATATTTTCCATATGTTAATATATTTGACTCAGCTTATTTGCTAAAGTTGATTTTCCATTGATATTTATATAGATTATCTATATTTAAAAAATCAGTTGTGCACCATTCTCCTCTCTTTGTTTAAGAAATGATTTGTATGTTGAAACTAATCCAGTTAATAAAATCTGCATTTATTGGAACAACTAATTGGGATGCAATTACCCCTATATAAAGTGATCTTCCGTTGGCACAAGACAATCCGTCCTCTGATGAAGTTGCCATAGCAATGAAACGCGTCAGCCTGTTCTTGTGCTGTTCTTGTTGACGGGGAAGCTCTTCTCTGCTGCACCAGCCCTTCACCACATCAGCGCTATAGTGCACGTGTGTATGCCGAGTGAGGATCACTATCATCGAGTACCTTTAGCGGGGGACGCCCCGCTGTAAGGTCTCATCTCCACGGCAAACCAACGGGACTCTGGGCCCTTCAGTCACTGACAGACGTCCATAGCTTTATATTCCATCTCCTGTGGGTGGTAAGAATGATTGGACAGAGTTTGTTGCCCTCTCAGCCCATATTTTACAATATAAGCACGCAGTTGCTACCTTCCATACTATCAAGCCTCTGCATCATTATCAGCGTGCATAGCATTTCCTTGTGAACTAGGAAAGTGATTTATCGCTGAGCCTGCTTTATACCAACTTACCTGCTTTGCTTGCTCTCAGCCTACTAACATCTTCACTGCTGTTCACCTGCATAGTCCTATACCATCGCTTGGCTCATCCATTGCTTGGAAATTTGCTGAACTTACCATTTCTGCATGCATAATTATCCAATGTTGATGCTTTTGCTTTGCTGAACTATTTTCCATCTGCATCACTAAGTGGTACCACTTATTAGGAGAACTGCACGGCACTAAGAATTGCATGATATATACGTTTTTCTGCTGCTGATGACTACCCTGTCTGTTAACCTGTGGTGTGTTTAATTTTTTTTATTTTTTTTATTTATTTCCCAGGGTAGAGGTGCTGTTTTGCCCTCTTTATCTGTATTAGGATAAATAATATTTCTATTAATTCCTTGCTGGACAACGCAGAGGAGTAACAGGGACATATACTCATATATCTCCTGTTTCTCCCTTCCCCCTGTCATATCGATATTAATTTTTAGATAATTTTAATAATTAAATCTTATTTAGTGCTCAATTGGTAATTTCTTCTGGAATATATTCTAAACAGCGCAGTGATTGGAAAAAAAACCCTTTCAACCGATACTTGCGACACCAATACACAATGAAATCAGGAAAGTGAGATAACAATTTTATTAGAAACTAACAATGCAATAGAAAATATATATATACACAGAAAACTAGCGTGAAAAAGGTTCAGCTACCCACTGCAGGCTGCACCGTCTGGTATCTGTTGTTAAAAGTCCCGGGATTGAAAGCCAGAATGGTGCAGTTTTAGAGGCAAGACAGTTGATCTCCTTTCCGACACTCTATGCTCCCAACCTACGCATTTCGAATGTGAAATTCTTTGTCAAGGCAAAAAATTAAATACTGCAAATATGTTTCACAAAAGAAAGACACAGACTTAATAGTTAATTGCTACATATGTAATAATTACAATCAAGTATTACAACAACCTCACAAACAATTTTAGCCATGAGAATGTTTGTGGTGTACATGTGGATCCTGTGTAAGTACGTGTGTTTTTACGCATGAGCAATCCAAAATTACATGTAGGAAAAATAAGCTAGCGTAATTACGTTACAATAGACGTACGTTTGAGGCCGTAAGAGAAGTTACATTATAGGTGAGTGGTTTAGGGAAAATCGTATGTAATGTAGGATCTCATTCACGTAAAAAGTGGTTGTTACGCCACGTGGATCTGGCCTATTGTCTTTATTACAAAAGAATTGAAGACAAGCAATTTATAATTGTCATGTATATGGGCGATCTCTTACTAGTAGGTCAAGAAAAGGATCATCACCACAGGGAAAGATCTTTTAAAACAAAAGTTTAAATTAAAAGATCTGTGACCCATAAATAATCCACTTTGTCAAATAACATACTACTCAGCCCCTTTCATCCAAACACTGGCTCCATGTCCTCATTCCAACCAACAAATGAAGAGGAAATATCTGCTCTTTCCTGCTCTTCCTATTCTACTACCTGTCCTCTTTGTCATGTACTATCACACGTTAGTTGATGTCTATCTTCTGTGTTTATTCAAAGCTTAACTTCAATTCTCAGATCTTGTAATCTCTCTCTCTCTCTCTCTCTCTCTACTAGTATCTTCCTATCTTTATTTAAGCATGCGCTAATCACTTCAATTTTGGAAAAACAAAACTTTGACCTCAAATCTTCCTCTACTTATTGGCCCAATTTCCATCTTTCATGCACAACAAAGCTGCTTAAAGACTTGCCAACACTTGTTTCACTCACTTCACTTCACTTTTCCTCACAAAATTTTCTGGATCCTCTTTAGTCAGGCCTTCATTCACCAAAAATGCTACCCCCTAGGTCACTACTCTACTACTACTTTCTGCTGTTTTGATACTGTTGACCACACTCCTCTCATACAAATTTTACAATCCCCAGGTAAACAGGACACAGCTTTTTCCTGGTTCTCTTCCTAATTATCTCTGACTCTTCTGGATCCACCTGCCCTGCTCTTCCCCTATCTGTTGGAGTACCACTAGGCTCAGTGTTAAGTCCATTGCTCTTACCTATACTACTTCCCTTGGACAGCTAATATAGTCATAATTTCAGTAAAATTTATATGCTGATGATATACAACTATTGCACAATTGTCTCTTTTAAAGAAGGGTCTGAAATTTTCAACCTCAACTGGCCCTAATTATTTTGAATTATTCGTTGAATTGAAATTTTTCACACAGAAGAAATTAAAAGATTCCAAAAAGATTATATCCTAAATACCGAAGAGACTCTAGAAGATAAGGACCAGGAAGGTCTTAATGTACTTTTTATTGAAAATGGCCACTTTGATTTAGATACAGGATCTAGTCAGCCAATACCCAACAAAGGAGACTCCTCTAGATTATTAAAAAATACTTCTAAGTTTTATCCCCTGCAGTGTAAGTCAGGTATTCTTGATTTATTTTATAAAACTACACTACAGGACTTAGAACATCTTTGTGAACGAGACAAAAAGACTCAATTGTATAACGACAATTTATCAGTCAGTGAAAGACAGCCACTCAAACAATTGATGCAAGATAAAACTATAATTATCAAAGTTGCGGATAAGGGGAGTGGGGTCGTTATTCATGACCAGGACCAGTATTTGAACGAAGCTCAACGTCAGCTTAGTAACCCCGGTCTATATTGCAAACTTGATGGCAACCCCACTGCCCCTTATCTGTAGGAGCTAGAGTGTTTATTGGATAAGTCGATGGCAGAGGGCATCATTAGTTAACAGGAATTAGATTTTTTGTTACCCAAATACCCTGTCACTCCAATGTATTATCATTTACCAAAAATACACAAAGATTTAGTGAATTCTCCGGGCTGTCCCATCATTTCTGGTATTAATTTTTTAACATAAAATTTATAATTTTATGTTGATCATTTTTTACAGCCTCTTGCCACTTCCCAAAGAACACCTTCGCTACTCTACCCAGTTCCTTTAGTGCCTGACGTCCCTTGAGTGGAAAGCCAGTTACCGGCTGGCTACTTGTGATGTTCAGGCACTATATTCTAACATCCCCCATGAACTGGGTATCCAGGCAGTCCTGGCTTGCGAGGGTGCGCTTTCTGAGAAACATCAGAATTTTCTTTTACAATCCATTAGATTTATACTTACTCACAGTTACTTGGGACGGCGATGGGGACCCGGTTCGCGCCGTGCTTCACAAACATCTACATGAGGGCCTTTGAAGACCAACATGTGTGGGATTGTGGAGCCGGTCCTCTATCGCCGAAACATCGATTTGTTTTTTGTATGGGACGGCCTGGAAGAATCCTTCATTTCCTTTTTTTCTAATTTAAACACCAATTTATTTAACTTATCATTTACTTTCACAACACATCCCTCTGCCATCGACTTTCTCGACATTTCTGTATGTATTAAAGAGAATCAAGTGACCACCGGAACATATGTGAAACTGGTGGATGCTAACAATTTTCTCGACTTCACCAGCAACCTCTACATAAGGTGGGTATCGAATATACCCAAAGGACAACTCCAGTGAGTCCGCCGGAATTGTTCTTCTTTAGAGACTTTTTTACCCCAGGCAAATAAATTGATTGACTCATTCACAAAAAAGTCCTATCCTGTACCGTTACTCGAAGAAGCTCTAGCCTCCACTTTAAAATTAGACCAGAAGGATCTGCTAGACACCAGCTCAACCATAACCAAGGCAAGCAGGATACCAACAGATATTACAGAAAGAAAACTGTATTTTGTATCTAGTTACAATCGACCTGCTTCAAAAATCACAAAAGTCTTTAGGAAAAATTATCCAATGTTAATGCTAGATCCCATGTTGAAGAACACCTTACCAGATAAACCTTGTATTCTCTTTAGAAAGGCTAGAAACTTGAAGAGCTTTCTAGACCCTTCTTTTTTCACTAGACCTGTCAACAACACCCATCCTAATAGTACCTCACAGTTTCTGTCTCCTCCTAAGGGCAACTTTAAATGTGGCAAACCCAGGTGCCTAACGTGTCAGTATATGGCACGTAGAACATCTGAGTTCGCCTCTCATATTCATGGCAGATTCATCAACTGTTCCACTCAGTATGTCATCTATTTGATGACATGCGGATGTGGTTCACAATACATCGGGAGGACGACTAGAGCACTCCGTTGTCGCTTACTGGAACACAGGAGATGTATTGTAAATGCCAACCCAAACCATAATGTAGCTAATCATTTCCAACAGGTACACAATGGAGACATCTCGACTCTAAGAATCATGGGAATCAAGCATGTAGCCCCTACAGCCCGAGAAAGAGACAGATTCAAAAAACTCTGCATGAGGGAGTCATTCTGGATCCAACAGATGGCATCCATGTCACCTGAAGGATTCAGTGGCATTATTGATCTGGACTTTGGTTGATCTAATTTTTATTTCTTTATTATTATTATTATTATTATTAATAATTTATTTATTTATTTTTTTCTCATACAGTATTCTTCCCCCCATAGGGGAGATACTCAATCATTAGGGATGTAATCTTAATATTGTTGGTTACTTGAGCATCTAAAATTGATTTTGGATTGTTATCTCCCTATAACATTTATTAATAATCTATTATTCTAAAGGTGAATGATACCAATACACTAATGTTCAATATATATAATTTTGCATATGATATGATGATGTAATACTAGATGAACATATTAATTATATACACTTTTAATTTTTGTAGATTCTGTCATAATATGATCCAATTACAACTATTTGAAAATTTGCACACACTTTAAGAACACATTTATAATAGATTTATGTAGTCACTTAATTGTGTACTTAGTTTTTATTTAATTTATTCTGGTGCTTATGTCTCCTCCTGGTTTATTAATATCTTTTTTTTTTTTTAATCAACTAATCTCTAGACCAGGGGTCCTCAAACTGCGGCCCGCTGAGGACATTTACATGGCCTGCCGGGTGCCGCCGCTCAGCATTGGACTGGCCCACCGGGGAGCTGGGGTAATCCCCGGTGGGCCCCGGTGCCTGTAAACTCCACTCCTTTTTGCAGGGGGGGTGGAGACTTCTCTTAGAAGCCTGCACCCCCCCGCGCTGCAGAGCTGGTTGTGGCCGGGGATGC
>WWET01001728.1:141243-164434 GCA_011038615.1 Limnodynastes dumerilii | reverse complement strand
CCCCCCCCCCCCCCCGGGACTGGCGCCCCAGGTGATCGCCTAAGATCGCCTAATGGTAGCACCGGCCGTGGGCCTGTGTAACTGAATGCCTCTCTGCCATTTCATCTTGGATGTTCTCCCACCATCTTAAACTTAATCTATAAAAAAAAACTAACTAATACATTTCCAGATGCCAATAAAAACTATCCCCCTGGTCCCTATATTTCTGTTGACAGCATGGAAAGAGTCCCCACTCCTAAAGCTTGATGTTTTGAAGTTCTACCCATGACTTTGAACTGTCCTTTATTTCCCATATACAGGGCCGTATGCAGAGCTATGGGCGCATTGCATATGCTCCTGGAGTTTTCCGATATGTGTTACTGCGCATTTTCAAAATCTTGTTACATACAGAAAAAAAAACATTTTTAAGAATATGCAAATATCTAACACAAGACACTGTAAAAACTTTCATTTATGCATTAATCATTTCATGCATTGATTATTGCAATGCTCTCTTTTTTGAACATTATAAAGTTCACCCCCTACATTCTATATTTCATGCAGCAGTTTTACTGATTTTCTTTGCAAAATGTTCTTCTTCTTCAAAGTTACTCAACTCTGTCGGTCTCTGCATTGGTTGCCTGTATTTTACAGAATCAAATACAAAATCCTTTTGCTAACCTACAAAGCCATCAACATGACAACACCCACATATATATCCTTAATGACCTCAAGATATATTCCAGATCAATTTCTCAGATTTACACAGGACATACAGTTCTCCTTGATACTAAACACATACTCTGATTCTTGGTTACAGGACTTGTCCCGGGCTGCAACTCACTCTGGAATAACCTTCCTTGCCTAATAAGACTATCCTCTACTCATCAAACTTTTAAGCACTATCCTTTCAAGCGTTATCCTCTACTCATCAAATTTCAAACACTCACTTAAGCTTCTTCAGACAAACTTAAATTCCTTAATTTAACATCTGTACAACCTATGTACAACTACTTTGCTGCTCAGATTTAATTTCTGGTATGAACACAAACATGGACACTCTTTTTTTCCATACTAAAATTCCTTTCAATCCTGGTAGTAAATACATGTAGGGCCCTCTTACAAACCCAATCTGTCTGTTATCACCCAGTCTTGTTATAATGATTGTTACAATTATAAAGCACTATATAATATGATGGTGCAATACAAAACCTGTAAATAAATAATTAATATATTGAATATGAGATTTAAAAGCTAGAACAGTAACTACAGACCAGCAAATATACATTAAAACATATACATTCCAAATAAAGTAATGACAGATTCAAAAGCAGCATGCACTTCCATAGATAAAGATATTGGGCCTGATTCAGAGATCCAGAACTAACGATAGTTCCGTGCGTATATTTAGGGTCGGATCGATTTTGCATCAACTGTGTAGTAATAGTGCAACGCCATGTATGTTGAAGTTAAGGTCGGAAATGCCTTAAGGTCGGACTTGTGAATCGGGCTGAGACTAATGCGACCCTAAGTGCGGAGGAAATATACGGACCTAAGCATTTGCATAAAAATGGGATTTAGGTGAGGGAAAGTGGGCACATTTACAGCGTTAGGGCCCTAAATATACGCAACTAATACACATAGGGTTGGAAGTGAGTGCAGCTAGTTAGGGCAAGTCTATGGAGGTGGAAGTTTAGGTCCGGCTGGAGGTTGCGAGGGGAATGACTGTTTATACTGGTGGGTGTAACATGTTCCAACCTGCCACTTAGATGCGTATATTTGCTGCCTGATCGCTGACGGATCTCTGAATCAGGCCCATTAAAACTATATTTCCAACAAATAGTTAGGAACTGGAAGAAATTAAGAATATTCCCTACCATAGTGTGATTGGGAGCATTATGTATCGAAGCATTGGGACTAAACCCGACAATGAGTGCAATGAGTCCTGTAAGCCAATTTGCAGTTTACCTAACATTGCCATAAAGAGAATCCTACAGTATTTAAAAGACACAGGTTTTTTATATTTAAGATTAAATTTAAAGTTCTCCAAAAGAATCCAGAGTCTATTGTGATGCCAGTTGGGGAGCAGATGAAGATGACAGGCCTTCTTATACTGGATAAATTTTCATGTTGGCAAAAACATACATACAGCTTTCAGCTGGAAGAGCAGAAAAGAGCAGAAAACAACCGACCTCCACTTTATCAGCATTGCTTGTGACAAAAATACACTTGTCCACAAGCACCAAACATCAGACACCACTTCATCAGACAACTATCGGAGAAGAAGAAGATCTATCTATCCAAGATCCAGCATCTTATACTGTCTATCTTATAAGTCTATTAATAATTATATTGTAATATTTATTCATTTTTCTCACTCATTATTGTGGCTTAACATCCTCCAATTTAATAATTGCAGGTACAACCTCCGATCCATATCTATATATAGGAATAGTAAATAATTACACCAAATTAATTATATAAAGGAGGGTTATTTACCAGAGAGATTGTCACCCAAATACAATATGTATTTTTAAACACAGTGAACCTTTTGTTGGTTCATCTGAATGTATATTGTAATGTGTAATTATCATTTTATTAAAAAGAAAAAATGATTTGATATTAAAACAAATGTATCCTTAATTGCCTTTTCTTTTATATGCATCAACATCAACACTTCCTAAATATAAATTGTACCTTCAAGTGCTATATTTATATATAGCAGGATTGGATCTTAGTAAGTTGTGCTGTAAGCATCTCACCGCTAGTAATTCTAACTAGTATTTACCAGTATATGTAAGGGCTGCTAGAGCATAAAAACATCATCTTGCTTTCAAGAATTCTGGCTGGGGTATCCTTTGACCAACTGGTAAATACAAAACTCTAATCTGTTCTCCTGCTGTCCTGAGTTAAAGCTTGTTAACTACATTCTGTCAGCTACCCACAGCCCTTTGCTAAAGTAAATAGTTCAGGAGTAGATCAAATAGACAGACACAAATGGAGTACAGCAGCAATGTCAGCTGATACCCAAAAGAGTAGTTCAAGGAGCCAGCAAAGAGTCTTAGTGGTAGCAGTAAAAATCTCCTATAGCGTAATGCAATAAAACAATGGTCAGAACCTTGGCAAATCTGCATCCTTTACAATGTTGCATGTAGTGGAATAATACTTTTACAATTAAAGAGATAATCTCAGGCAACTTTGTGTCTCAGTTGGTGAAAGCAAAGCTACTCAGAAGAGGAGTAATGTCAGCAATGGGAAGGCATAAGATGTCACTGCACAATGTGCAAAGTGAATCTTAAAATTTTGCTCCGAACTAAAGGTGTGGATGTTTCTTATAAGGCAACAGTACGACTGTAAATGAGGAGAAAAGCCAAGAGCTTGCCCTTGACATTGAAGCCAGACCCTCCCAGTGCCCAGCATCAAATTGTAGTATTGGTGCCCCCAAGTATCAGGTACAAGCAGCCCAGACTCCCTCATCCTTTATCTACGGTGAGCATGAAACATTACCTGAATACCGAGGGTGAGGAGCATCCAAGTAGGGGTGAAGGGAGAGCACAGCTGAAGAAGAAAATCCTATACCCAAAGTTTAGGAGCTATATTGGAATAAACTGTGAAAAGTTGTATCCTGTAGTAACTACTGCAACCTAATGGGACAATGTTCTGTTATAATTGGTGGCAGGTGGTAAGATAATCCTGTTACAACAACCTACCATAATTTTTTCATAATACAATTCCAACTACCACCCCCCATTTTTTGGGTGCCTGCTCTCTTGGCAAGGCTTATCAGTAATACACTTGGGATTCTCTTAAACTAACTTTGTTTCTTTTTCAAATAACAACAGTGCTGCACCAAGGGGGGTTTCTGGTTGCCCAGAAACCCCACACATTGAATATAAAAAAAAGTGAAAAAATGCCCCCCAAAGGAAATTTGAAAAGGGGCGTGGCTTGGCAGGTGCCACAAAATGGGCGTGGCTTTGGAGCCATGTGGGGCAGACTGACAAAGAGGAAGCTTAAAATAACCTATGGGAGATGGTAAATGGGTCACAACAAAATCAACTGTGCTTATGCATTGACACAATCTCTGGTTCGTTGTGTAATGTGCTCTACTATTGCTATTAGATGTGTACCTTAAATATAAAACTACTATTTTAATGTGTGAAATAAGTAACTGTTAAATTACCTAAAAAAATATATTAAAAAAAACAAGACTTGTTACAGCCAATAACCAATACAATTCCTTAAGGCAGAATTTTTAATATTTCAAATCTACATTATAAGCATCCTGCTTTCACAGAGAGCAGTAATTTAAAGTACTATTTTAATATTTGCCCCATGCAGCATGACAATGAGGGCGGGACAGGAGCTGAGCTTGGGTGGGATGGGGCCGAGCTTATTTGTCCTTTTTTCAGGCTAACAAAATGTTTGGAGTTATGCTAATGTATTACATGCATTGGAAACCCCCTTTCAAAATTCTGCGTTTTCCACTGAACGAGATTACTTTGCATGAATACTAAACCTTGTAGGCTATTGTATTATTTATAAATCTTGTAAATTTGATATTCCATGATGATTTATGTCTTAGAAACTATTTTGCCTGAACCTTAATGTATTTATTTTTACCCAGTTTATATGTATGTACTTGACTGAATATATGCCCAGAGGATACCCAGACAGGTTGTAAGTTTGGCAGGTGTGTAGAGATTTGACCTTAAATAAAAATCTCTTCTCTGCATCAATTACCCTAAGTGTGCTCACTTATCTGTGTCTCCTAAGAGTGATGGCTTTAAGAGGCCCTCCAGCTAGCTTCTTTTCATGGAAAGTACTTAGGTATACTTTTCTAGTGTTATGTATAAAATAGTTGTAATTATTGCTAGAGAATTGCTATATTCGTTCTCCTTTACTTGTACTAAAATAAATATATCTACTCAAATGTAGCCCTACATCTTAGCTTACACACAGAAACTAATTACATTTTATTTGACAGTAATTGTCCATTCAATGAACAAATTAATATTGTTAATTCTTAATTATGTCTTACTAAATTCGCAAAACTCTTTGCTGTGTAAAAGCATTTTCAAGTCACTTGACCCTGTTCAGGATTGTGTAAGTACAGAAATATCCAAATTATTTATTAAAATTGGACAGCCAGTCTAATGCTTATTGAGATGTTGGTGATTAATAGCTGATCAAACTGATCGGATTGTCTTGAAAGGTTTCCAAATAATGCTTTTCTGGCAGATGCACATGGCAGCCAGAGACAAATTTCATGTTTATGTAAGCTGCATTCATGAAAACAACATCTGGTATAAAAAGTTTGACACACAGGTCAATGCATTGACCCAGGAAGCATATGGTCAGTGACTTTAATTCTTAGAGTAAAATCATTTTAAGGGAAGGTTTCTAGTTTTTCATGTCTGTAATAAAGAAGCACATGCAATGTTCAGATGCAGGCCTATATTACCAATTGTCAACATTGTTTTTTACCAAACAATAGTTTGGCTTTATGCTAGTAAATGTCATATCATTTACTATTCACAAACAGCAAAGAACTTTTGAGCAGGATAAAGTGGTTTTGACAAAATAAGTAAGTGCCAAGTATTTGCTGCATTACATTACAACTATAGTTTAATCTGATTATATTATTTTTATAATTTTTATTATTGTTTATTTATAAAGTGCCACAAGGTGTCCGCAGCACCATACAAAATTCAGTACTGACATACAGGGCAAGGTTGGACAGCACAGTACATGATAAAAATACAATATAAATATAAAAATATCACAAAAATACAATAAAGTGAAGTAAGCACAGACAGCAAGGCAAAATCCGGGATGTTAAGCTTGGTAGATCAGGGAGGAGGGAATAGAGCACAGTGATAACTTGAGAGGGGGCCAAAAGTGGGGACTGGGTATAAGGGTAGCAGAGGGAGACAAGAGGGTACAAAGTGAGGGTGAGTGGTAGAGGAGGGAACAGCACTAGGATTGAGGACCCTGCTCCCACTAAGTGGTAGAGATGAACTTACAGAAGGCATAAGGATGGGGAAGGAAGTGGACAGCTTGTGTGGTAGCGAGAAGAGGAAGGAAGGAGAAGAAGGGATAGATATAGGTTGCAGTGAGGATGTTAAGTGGAGAGGGTGTAGGCTAGCCTGAACAGGTGCATTTTGAGTTTACGCTTGAAGACCTGCAATGTGGGGGAGAGTCTGACTGAAGAATGGAGGTCATTCCAGTGCAGAGGTGCAGCACAGGAGAAGTCCTGGACATGGGTGTGAGATGTGGTGATCAGTAGGGAGGTCAGACAGCAGTGGTTAGCAGAACAGGAATCAGTGGATGAGGTGATGGCCTTAAAGGTTATGGTAAAGAGTTTAAAAAAAGGTCTGAAGTGGACAGGAAGCCAGTGGAGAAATTGAATTTTTTGAAGTCCTGCAATGGAGTCTCCGCATGCGCAGGACTTCATTTACTTCGTATGAATGAGAAGTCCTGTGTTGACCTTGCAGACCATCACGAGACCTCGCAGGAGGGGTGAGTATTTGTAAATACTGTCAACAAAGCTGCCAGGCTCACAGTGAAGAAAAGCCAGCCTGGTGCAGCTTCCTTCACATGGACATGACCAGGTAAGTAAATATACCTATGTCTTATGGGTGCAGTGTGTGTGTGTGTGTGTGTGTATAGCATGTCTTATGGGTGCACTGTGTGTGTAGCATGTCTTATGGGTGCACTGTGTATGTGTGTAGCATGTCTCATTCCTTTCTGCAGGCGAGAATAGAGGACAGAGGAGTGACCAGGTGCCATCGACAGAGGTAAGTGAAGTTGTATTTTCTGTAGGCTGTAGGATGAGCATAAATTAATAGATTGATTATAAACTTATTTTCAGTTTCTTGATTAAAAACCTAGATAAAGCACTAACCACTTCTCTGTTTATTTTCCAGAGTCATCAAGCATGACTTCAAAATATCTGACCTGGTTATACTCGTCCACTTTGATAGTGAGACTCATTCATTGAAACAAGCAAAAGTAAAGAGCCTCCACATTTATCTCTTTACATATGTCTGGATTTGATAAATATTGAGTGTATTTATGTATATATTAATTGATAATTGGTATTTAAACAAACCCAGCACTCCAAAGATAGAAATATCTCCTCACTTCTGCAATCACACTATCACTTCAAACTATCACTACATAATTATATATATATATATACAGGTCCATAAATATTGGGACATGGGGCCTGATCAAGAACAACGGCAGCCGTCGCTAGGGCGGCGGACGTAAGCGTAAGATCGGCTTTTCAGCGCAGCGCTGTAGGGACGCTGGAGGGGACGTCCCCCAGCGTCCCTATGTTCAGGTTAGTGTAGGTGGGCGGAGGGAGGTAGTTAAATGAGGGTAGGAAGGCGGGCTATGCGCCCATACGCTCCTGTGCGAGCATATGGCCCCTTCCTTACACCGTCTGAAGTTAGGGTAGCCTTTAGCCGGCGTAAGGAAGGGGCATACGCCCGCACAGGGGGAGTGTCAGGGTAAGTAAACGCTGATACGCTGTGCTTTAGTAAGCACAGCGCATCGGCGTAGGTCTGGATCAGGCCCATTGTCCCTTGATATGTTCTGTGATGAGAAAATCCCCTCAAGGTCTCCCAATATCACCTTGAGAAAGGCTGGACTCTCCGGCTGAAACGCGTCGGCGTGGGGGTACTTGCTAGTCGTGGAGCAGCAGCGGTGTCTGTATCCTGGTGGTTGTCATCCATTACCTGTCCCGGGACCACATCGATCGGTGAATAGGACGCCTGCATTAGGTATAGAGCCCTCGCTGCTTCTTCTTAGACTTGCCCCCTTTTTATTATGTCTTTGTTTTAATAAATTGTATTTTTATTCTGACCCTTTTTTTGCCCTTTGCTTTTATGATGCCTCTGTTTGGGAGACCTTGAGGGGGATTTTCTCATCACAGAACATATCAAGGGACTATGCGAATATCATCTCATTGAGGACTTTGTTATACACAGATTTGCCTCGGGCAGCGCTCCACAGTTAAAACTTTTGTCCTTGATATTGGTAAAAGTTCAGTCGAACTAATAAAAATCCAGTACACATTATTCAGCAGTAAAATTGGCTTATTTATGTTTATGTCACTTAAATAAAATAACACAGAAAATTGTAGCTTTCAATTGTGATTTTGGATTAGTCAGAAGGAAATGAAACAAAGACTTTATCTTGGAATTAATTTTGAATGGTGGCGTTTTAGTCATCTTTGTAGTAGTTGTGTTCTGAATAACCACCATACCACACCAACACGTCATGCATATACATGGGAGGTTTATTATAATAAGTACATTTAATTTATCATTTCTTCTAATGCTTATTATGTACACACCTGATAATCTGGTTTTGTGAAGTAATCCAAGCCACTTATGTGATCTAGGAACACATGGAACTCTGGGGGAAGATGTTTTAACATAAGGCGATGCTCATATCGTTCCTTAATGGAGCCAACTTGTTCCTATAAAACAAAACCGGTGGTTAAAGCAGTCTAGATATATTTATCCCAAAAGGTAGCCATGATATCAGACTAAAGTTATATTTTACTGGTGTAAAATACATAATAGGTAAGACATAAGTATAGCCATATAACAAAATAAATAGAAATATTATATAATACAAAGGCAAACTACTTCACTATTATGTGTCCATAACATTAAATAATGCATAAATATTTCCAACAAAGTATACCTGCATGTTCCCAAACAAAATGATTACACTAGGATTGTCTGATCATACAGAAGCCAGTGCTCCGTACAGCATACAGTCATGGTCCCACATATAGTGTACACCATTTACACCTGAGGCCATCATAAAATGGGATATTGCAGTTACCGTTCTAGATGTTTCTCCCATGTCATCTGGTGGACACTGCAACCAAGGGGTAGGGTGAAGTCCTGGAGCTGGGCATTTGACAGTTAAACTGTTAAGCTCCTCCCCTCTCCATCCCCCTTGAACTGAACATTCAGTCACCCCTGAACGCAATACTTTCCTGCCAAAGGAGGCGTCCCAGGAAGCAAACACACATTCACCAACCTAATGGAATGGGCAGAGAGTCCCTAAGGTACTAGCTGATCTGCTCCCCTCTATGCTTGTTTGATAGTGATCTGAATCCACCAAGCAAAGGAATGCAACCCCATCTCAGGGCTTCAGAGGGCAAGAAAAAGAGTCATATGCAGGGATCAGAGCAGTTCAACTCAGAAAAAGCTCTGGGCACATTCAGGGTTTTTAACCCCTGTGTCTCCTTCCAATAAAGTTGCAATGAGGATGATGTTTGAAAGGCTGGGACAACAATTAAATGGTTGATATGAAACCAGCCACAGATCCCAGAGGGCCATAGATTATGTAAGCTCTGCACCTCCATAAGTGGCAAACCCTGCTTTAAAAGTTGTCATAGAGGAATACCAAAAACATAGATCTGGATAGAGAGGGAGTCTTCTCCCTGGTCCAGCTGCTAGTCTGATAACGCCAGCATACCATAACCTTCCTGGTCAATCCTGAGCCACAAAAATTAGTGGCACTGCTTTCTTTAGAAGCCTTGGAAGTCTAGCAATGGGTGGGAACACATACACTAACTGCCTGACCCATGGTACTGACATCGTGTCCACAAACGTAGGATAAAGGTTCCCTGATCCGGAAGCTGATCTGAGGAACCATGTGATCTGAACACTACCATCCCTGGACCATTTGAGCAAACACCTTTTGCACAGTTGCCCTTTACACCACCAGTCAGTAAGCTGTGTACCCACTGGTTGTGAACCCCTGTACAATATGGTAATCGGGTCGATACAGTTATAACTGACTGATCAGCCTAATTATTCTATAGTGTGTAGACAGCTGAAGCTATTACCAGACAACTGCTGTGAGAGTCAGGGTTAAGCTTTTATAAATAATAAACCTTTATCAGTAGTATTCAATAACGTACATTAGCAGAATTTCAGAATTAAATATGATGAGACGCAAATATGTTTACCTTGTCTTTTATCTTCCTCCACGGGAGTTGTCCAACCACAAACTCAACCAGCATGTAGAAAAGAGACCAAAGATCATCATGTCGGCCCATCTCCTGCACAAATAAAATGTATATGGGAACATTACAAACTAATGGATACAAATATCAGGCGATGCCAATAAATATTCTAAAAACTGTTTTTACTTTATGCAGCTCAGAAAAAAAAAAAACAGAATATTTATTTTGTAAAAATAATTTGTTAAAAATGATTTTGTTATAATCCATTAGAAAAATACTCTGCTACTCCACGACATTAGAAGCATGAACTTAAAGGGCAACAACCAGCTAGAACTAGTAGGTGAACAGTGGTCACAATTGTGTTTAATCCCCCTTTCCGATATTAATATTATTCATTATTATAAATTCAGTACAAATGAGTGGTCCCAAACTAGTTCAATATAAATCACTATAGGATGGTATTGTTGATAAACATTGAACATTTTTATTGTTCCTGCAAATACACCCATTTTTCAGGAGATTCGCAATATGTTTGACAACAGCTGAAATGCTATAATAAAACAAAGATCATTATAGTTCAATACTTGGTGGATACAACTATTCTGTACTATGGAATGTATTTCAGTGTGAAAGAAGTAAAAGTAAACATACATAATAAGAAGTATGATAAATTGCAATACAGACCATGGGCTGGATTCAGAATTATGAAAAAGAGCTGAGTTATGTACGTTACATGTGTAAATCAGTTCTGAATAGATGCTGAACATGAGCACTACCTATTCTTCCACAACAGAACACAGCCGCCCAATGCTGCGTTCTGTGCGGAAATGATCTTCCGTAAGTGGGGGCAGGGCCATGAACTATGCATACGACCAAATGGTGGCTGCAGAGACATGATGGGGATACTGAGGGCTGCAGAGACATGATGGGGAAATTGGGGGGCTGGAGACACATAAGGGGAAGTACACGCAAGGGGGAGAGATTGGATGAATATATACACTACACACACAAACTGGATAACTTAGTGCTTAAAAGGTTGTGCTTCTATTGTATTATTGTCACAAATGTTTTCTGTTTTGTGACTGTTTTTTTAACTGCATTCAGGTTACAAGGATGTTGAATTTATTGTACAGTGGTCGGAAAGGATGCAGTCTGTATTGTATGGTGGCCTGTATGGTATAGCGGTCACTGGGATAATGTCGGTAAGGTATGTGTCCCTAAGATATATGGTCTGTATTGTGTTGCAGTGTTTAGGATGAAATGGGAATTGTATAGTGGAGACTAGAATGCTGCCTGTATTGTATAGTAGCGGCTATGATTTACTTACTTTTATTGTGTTTACAAGATTGTGTTTTATGGTGCTTACATGGATATTATACTCTAGAAACTCTGATGACAAATTGTTAAACAGGTAGGCGCAAATTTAAAGTTTGCAGGGAGGCGCCGAACACCCTAGCACCGGCCCTGAGGCACATATAGAAACCGTTGTAATTCCTACGCTGTTCACCTGATTTGGATGTAACTTACCTCAAATTAAAGCTGAAAGTCTGGAGTAAAAGCACCTCTTGTTTGTTTCATGTCAAATCCATTGTGGTGGTGTATAGAGCCCAAAATATGAAAATTGTGTTGATGTCCCAATATTTATGGTCCTGACTGTATATCGGACCTGGGGGCCTTTTCACAATTCTGCTGTGGGGCCCAGCGAGTTCTAGTTATGCCCCTGTTAATAACCGTACATATATGAGGCTAGCATAGTGACAGGTCAGGATGTGAATAGTGTAATGTCCTGATTATCTTTGTCTGTACATATATTAGCTAGAATAGTGTGACAGGGCAGTGTGTGGTCTGTGTAATGTGTAAGATATCAATAACTATACATATATAAGGCTAGCATAGTGACAGGTCAGGATGTCAATAGTGTAATGTCATACCTCTCAACATTTGAAAAGTGGAAAGAATGACAAAATTTTTGTGGCATGGTAGAGGGGGTTTGTCTTGTACCACTCATTGGGGTCAGTTCACTGAAAAAAACCTTTGTCCCAAGAGTCTCTTCTCACAGGACAAGGTGTCAAGTGTGTGGGACAGTCTCCTAAAAGCGGGACTGTCCCGCTGAAATCAGGACCATTGGGAGGTATGTAATGTGCTGAATATCAAAGGGCCGGATCCAGAACTACGTGTGCCGTACGTTTATTTGCGGAGCGTATTTTCGTGGACGTAAGTTCGCTACACTCCCCTCGGCACACCCCTTGCACGGACGTATTTTGTCAAGATACGCTTCCCAAACCCTACCTTAACTTTTTCACACGTAACCGCTGTCATACGCACACGTACGTATTGTCTGAACGAATTCACGCAGCTAAGCACGCCCATACTGTACACTTTAAATACCACCCCCCGCCTACTTCACGTATTTCAGACGTATTTTGGAGTAACGTAAAATTGGCACGCCCACACGTAAGTATTTACGTTACACACGTGAATGGCCCATACGTTCCCAATTACGCTACGTGAATGTGCGTATTTTCTATGGTGCACATGCGCAGTGTGTTCTAAACAGCGATTTTACGTCAGACAGGGCACCGCCGGCAACGCCCCCGCTATACAGAAGATTACACAGGAAGTCTCCCCTGGCATGTTCCCGCTCTGAGGCACGGTGCTGGCACTGTTTTGGTGGGGGTAAGTGTGTATTTACTTATTCTATAAATATGTCTGTTAGGAGCTGTTTGTGCTTGATCGTTTTCTGCTCTTTTGTATCCCTGATGAAAATTGGTTTGTCCAATTGAAACGTCGGATCGCTGTAATGTTTATTGTAATGATAAATTAAATATATTACTCCTGATTGCCATGTTATAAAAGACTCTGGAGTGACTTCTCTTTCTTCTGGGACTTGCATTTACTATTGAGAAGAGCACACAGAGCAGCAACACTGTTGGAGGAGTGACGGTACCTTTGTGGATTTTTACATTTGGACAGCTCCAGCCTTTGTTGCTGACCTAACTGAGCACCCTCATTACTATATCCTCTTATTACAGACTGTATTGAACTTTTCTCTATTATCTGTGAGCAGTACAAGCATTGATGCTTGGGAAACTTTTTGAATATGACTGACCATGTCTTGCAAACTGGTATGGCGCACATATCCTTACCCAGGGGTGACGTCCATAGCTTTACGAATGCCGAAGCTATTCTCTTCACTGAAGATGTACTTGAAGGTTATGTGGATTCACCTGCTGATCTTTATCATGAATATCTTAAAATGAAAAAGAAATCCTTTGATTTTCGGATGCACGGGATAACATTATCAAAGTACTATCGGGATAAGATGATCCCCAGTGGACTTAGGATTTCGAATGTGCCTACAATCGGGAGCTGCCAACCTGAATTCTGCAAACGTTGGATTGCAATTTTAAATAAAGCCTCTATGGACCTTATGCTCCTTGTCATCGAGGAATCCAGTAGGGAAGTGAAAAAAAATGAAGAAAAACTCCAGAAATGTAATGATGAGAAACTTCACATCCTTACCTCTGACACAAAGCACAATTGGCTGGCACAGATTGCACAACAAATGGCCAAATATAATGCTGATCTGATTAAGTTTAAGAAGGATAAGCTTGTCAAAGTCCAAGCTGATTATGAGATGATCTTTGTCTACCCCTGGTTCTCAGGGACTGAAACCAGGAGCATACCCTCCAAATGAAGACCATACCGACAGCGCCCATTTATTAATAGAGGCTCATATGAGGCCTCAAGTGGGCCAAATACGAGCGATAGTGACATTGGGCCTGATCCAGAGTTACGATGTTACACTGAGCGCTGTAGCGCTCAGCGTAACATCACTGCTCTGGCCCGACACTCCCCCTTGTAGGAGCGTATTAACTCTCCCTTACGCCGGCTGAAGGCTACCCTAACTTCAGCCGGCAAGAGAATTTAACCTTTAATCTGTCATCTCGTCATCTGACTGAAGTTGAACTGTCTGTCCTTAATAAAGGATTATCATTTGTACCAACAACCCTATTTGATCCATTAACCCAGAAGGTAGAACAACATAGGCTGGATAGGTCTTTACGGCTGAAAGAATACTTTGGCAAAAGCACCTTTGAAGAAACTACTATTATGGTTTGTCCAATTGAAACGTCGGATCGCTGCAATGTTTATTGTAATGATAAATTAAATATATTACTCCTGATTGCCATGTTACAAAAGACTCTGGAGTGACTTTTCTTTCTTCTTGGACTTGCATTTACTATTGAGAAGAGCACACAGAGCAGCAACACTGTTGGAGGAGTGACAGTATTCTTGTGGATTTATATATGTATTCTACTTCCTCCACACATACATATACACATTTGTTCCCCCACACACATATACGCAATTGTTGTCACACACACTCTCCCTCAACCCACAAATACACAAAATTACATGACCTGTATACATAAATTAAACTACGTACCTATCTGATACCGGATTTTGATGCACTTGTTGCCTTCTCCTGTCGCATCTGGTCTGCAATCCTGGGACAGAGCATTTCCCCTGCATTACAGAATACAGAACCATGACGGACACTGACACACACACTCCCACAAATACACATAACTGTATTCACACAAACTCACACACACACACACACACAACTATTATCACACACAACTATTGTCACACACAAATACACATAACTATTGTCACACACACATAACTATTGTCACACACACAAATACACATGCATAACTTGTCACAAAGACACATAACTATTGACACACACACACACAAATACACATAACTATTGTAACTTAAACACACACACAAAAGCACATAATTATTGGAGTCATACACACACAAACTGTGGAGACACACACACACACACACAAACTGTGGAGAGAGACACACACACATGCACACAGAAACTGTGGAGAGACACACACACACACAGAAACTGTGGAGACATATACACACGCACGCACGCACATAGAAACTGTGGAGACAAACACACACACACACACACTGTGGAGAGACACACACACACACACACTGTGGAGAGACACACATACAAACTGTGGAGAAACACACACAACTTTGGAAAGAGACACATACTTATTTACTTACCCAGTGCAGCCATCTCCAGCCAGACGGAGCCTGCGTTTCCAAACTGCAGGCTTTTTTTTTTACACAAGCTGAATGACAGCCCAGACGGTGCAGGGATTGCTCCAAGCGATCTGCAAATGCTATGGCTCCTGGATATCAGCAGTAAATCAGAGATCTCTTCCTAAGCTATATAGAAGGAGATCTCCGGTTTGCAGCTGCTCCAGGAGCCGTAGGAAAGAACTTAAAGAGCCGTGGGTTGGCCACCCCTGCTCTATAACTACTGCAGCAGCTCATACATAACCTCAAGGAACAAAAGAGAGGTCTGGCGCTCCAAACATGCATTATATAACATTGTATATAATGCATGCGTGTCAGCACATACATAAAAAGGAGGTTTAATTCACAATATAGCTATATTGGGTTAAGCTCACCTGCCCATCGTCAAGACCTCCTGTAGGTGAGTCCCTATCCATCTGCTATATGTATACTCAGGAGGTCTATGTTAAGACATTCCTACTATTTGAACAGTGTGCAGGCAGCAATTTTTTACTCCCAAAGTAAAACTAGCAAAGTAACAGAAAAACACAGGCCACGCTTCTAATTCAATATATGAAATGTGTGCAAGTGTACATAAAAAGGAGATTAGTTACATAAACTCCTGTATGAGCACTGCCAATCTGTATAACGGGGAGCGGGGGGATGTAAAGTGCCTTTCCAGCATGGCGCCTGGATGCACCGAATCCCCTTGAAAAGGGTGGGTCGTGCCAGCCCTGGATTAGACTGTTAAGAGGGGAAGGTTTGGCTTAGGCTTTGGAGAAGGGATAGTTATAGCTGGGCTGTGGGAAATGGAGGGTTAGGATAGGGTTAAGGTTAGGTTGCAGGAACAGAATAGTTAAGGTTAGTATGAAAAATTACCTGTCGGCGTTGAAATCGTCGGAGACCCAGGTGTCACAGGACCAATGGTGTTGAGCAAGAAACTGCTGGAAATTGTGTCTCAGCCACAAGATCTATCATAATACTTGCATCAAAGCAGTGAACTACCCCATATTTACCAGCAGATCTGTGATTTTATGCGCTCTTTGCCAGGGTGTGGGTATTCCCAGTTGGAACAGCCCATTTTCGAAAGGGCCATTTTATAATAGCCAGTTCCAAAATAGCTGCAAATTCGATTTCTTCTGTCTCACTGAGGAGAAGCAATCGATTCTCCAAAGGAAAAAGATACAGCGGCAAATGGTGAGTATTTAAGTAACCCAAACCCTTATTCTAATCCTTATCCTAATCCTCTACTTCCATTACCCTAACCCTCTCCTCCCTGCAGCCTGACCCTAAGTGTGGGTCCCCATCGAGAACGGCCCAATTTCGAGAGGACCATTCTTTCCCTGCCAGATCTAAAGTGGCTGGTAAATCAATTGCTTCTGCCTTGAATGGTAAGTATCAAATCTAACCCCAACCCTTTCCCTAATCCTTATCCTAATCCTTCTCTTCCATGACCCTAACCCTAAGCCTCCCTTCCCTGCAGCCTGATCCCTACCCTCACTTTTCCGTAGCCTAACCCTGTCTCCCTTACTCACAGTCTGACCCTAACCCTCCCTTCCCTGCAGCCTGATCCTAACCCTAACCCTCCCCTTTTATGGCCCTAACCCTAACCCTCCCTTCCCTAGAGCCTCACCCTAACCCTCCTTATAACCCTTAAAGTCCCCGGAGAGGTGAGTAACAGTGTCTACAGTGGCGGGTGCATTGGGTCTGGCGGACGGCGCTTTTGAAAATGTATGGGTGAGTATGCCGATTGGCATACTCATCCATTCAGAAAACAATTATCGAAAATGGCAGCCTATTCGAAATAGAGGCAGCCAAAATGAACTTTTTGCTGTCTCTATTTCTGAAAGACAGCCATCATTCTGGGGAATCCATCCGCCCTAAGTCTTCCTTCCCCACCGACTAACCCTAACACTCCCTTCCCTGCAGCCTAAGCCTAAGACTCCTTTCTCTGCAGGCTGACCCTAAGACTCCCTTCCCTGTAGCCTAAGCCTATAACTTTCCTCCTCACATCCTAACCCTAAGACTCCCGCTAGACTTATAGACTTCCCAGTAATACTCTCCTCTGGTGCAGCGGATCTGTGGGAGAACGACAAGTGTACAATAGTGGTTTTCAAATTAATGAATGGGTAAGTATGCCGAAAACTAAATTCTGCTCACTTACCCTTTCATTAGAGAATTTGTCTAATTTGTAATATTTTAGAAATAGAGACAGCCAAAAGTAAGCTTTCAGACGCCTGTATTTCAAAAATGGGACTTTTGTTCTGAAAACTGCAACCCCTATGTTTTTCTGATATTATTCCATTGTTAATCTATAAAATTAGGTCAGGAAGAGATAACTGAGGGTTAAATCACTTTTGACCGAAGGCAGATAAACCTGGGTTGGGAGATTCATAGCCTTATTGGGTTGTTTAATTGTCTAATGCTTTGTCAAAGAGGGGGTCCAATCATAGCAGTGGGGTGGTCCACTTAGGGCAGGTTTTATAAACCCTCTTCCCCCCTTCTAGTTCTTTCTTCCAACAGGACCTTCACCTGATGATGTACAAGCTGTTTGTTTCTTACGCTAATACTGGCTGTTTAATTGTTTAACTGCTTCACATTAAATTGTTTTACTCCATCTTATTATAATTTCACTGCCCTGCTACCTCACTGCCCGGCCACCTTATTCCGTCTCTCCTCACATTTTTGCCCCCTTCCTACTTAAGTTCTCCTCACCTCCTACCTTCCTTCTGCCCCGTTATGGCCTCCAACTTCGGATCTGGGGGACCGGCGTGGTCCACCCGCCCTCCGGTCCGTTTCCAGGATCCCTTTCTTTTAGCACAGGCTCCAGCGGTGCGCGCTCCCATCGGGCCCACCGCAGCACCACTTCCAGTATCCGGTACAAAAAGTGCAAGGGGGCGGCCATCAGAGCGAGGAGGATGGAAAGGCAGTGGGGCATGGTAAGAGAGCACTCCGCTGCGCATAACTCTGCAATTGGACCATCTGTGGAGCAGGCAGAGGGGTCCAGTAGGAATTCCTCTCCCTCTTCATCGCATGCTGCAGACGGGGGACGGGGCTATTCCTCATAGCCAATGGATAAGACATCAGTGCACGGTGGGAAAATGCTCCACTGCACATAACTCTGCAAGTGGTCCAGCAGGAACCCCTCTCCCTCTCCATCACATGCTGCTTAAGGGGGATAGCGCTTAACGCTGCTAACCCCCCCCCCACAATATTTGATAGCCAACACCTTTCAGCACTGTCAGAGAGGAGAGGAACCAACTGCACCTATAAGCACCACTGCATGCGGTTTTGGGGCCCTCGCGCAACTGCAGACGTCCAAGCTCCAGGTCTAGGACCCCGTCCCCGGTAATTCTACTTAAATTAGTGGAATGGCTTGATCGCTACCTAGATAGAGTAGCGGCAGCCCTTCTAAAGGAGGGTTTTACTGAAGGCTTTCATCTGCCAATCGCCAAGACCATCTCTCGCTCAATCCCAACTTGCAATCCGCCCATGATTTCCCGACCCAGCTTCATCAAATGGTGGACCGGGAAAGTTGCCCTTGGTCTTATGATCGGTCCATTCCCTCAAACACCTATTTCCCCGTTTCATGTGTCACCAATAGGGGTAGTTCCCAAAAAGGCTCCCGGGAAGTTCCGGCTGATTCAACACATGTTGGTGAATGATAAAAAGGGTCCAGAGACAAACCTCCATAATGTGATGATATCTGAAAAAGATCACAATAGTGCAATACCCAGGGTCTCAAGCGTCCGCACAGCTCCAGTGGATTTATACTCACCAGATACGGGAGCTAACAGGCTCCTCTGATAATTAGCATGGCACTCATCAAGTAGAGTATAATCATCCATATATAGTATATATATATATAGTATATAGTGCCCGCCACTATGCACCAATGCAAAAAAGAGCTAAAGAGCTCAAAGTAGACACATGAGATGGAACAACCCATGGGAAGGCAATGATCTATGTAAATAACCCTCCGCAAGGCGAAAACCCATATAAGCGAAGGACTGTAGATGTAGGGGCAAAAGGCGAAAATAGACACCATTCTTATCAGAAATTTAGAAATGACAGAAATCCTACTAATCAGTCCAGAAGTAGGTCTGATGGCTCTAGGAAAACAGGTACAAATAATGTTACATATAAAGTCCAAACTAGTCAACTTGCTGGACCCTAAAGAAACACACACTCTCAGCAGGGAAATATTAGTCCCAATCACACTCTAGTAGCCTCTGGTGGCTCACACCAACAAGAGATATCACAGCATAAAGAGTGAACTACAGATACTCATCTTCATTCAGGAACAATATCTAATATGGAGGAACATTTTTTAGACATACACCCCCTCTTCAAGACCCAAAATAGGTTCCAACACCTAGGCAAACCAGTACTAACACCTCCTGCGGTAAGAAGAAAAAGGATACAAGAAGATCTAGAAAAGGAGGACAGGGCAAACAAAAAAGACACAAATAATAACTAATAAAGAAAAAGGTATATTCAATCTAAGTGATAAGAATCTTAATGACTCCCACCTCAATTTACTACAAAAGGGATTATCTTTTGCTCATTCTAAGGGTATGGATAAATTTAAAATTTATATTGATTTGAATAAATTTATAAGAAACATAACTTTAAAAAAATTATTTTTGAAGCAAGATGCCCCTATTAAAAATTTTCCAGTACTAGATGAATATGATCATACTAATTTGAAAAAGAAATCAACATTTTACCCCACATTTATTAAAGGTAATTTTATTAATACCTTTCAATCAGTAAAATTTTAAATCTAAAAAGAGAAAAGATAACTTAAGTAAGTCAGAAAAAGCAGCAGAATGAGGAAGGAATCATAATAAAGCAAGCAGATAAGGGTGTTGGTACTGTGATTTGGGGAAAGAAAAATTATATAGATGGTGCCCATGTCCTTCTTGAGGACAGCACCACCTACAGACCCCTACATTCTGATCCCACACACATTTTCAAAGGGAAATTAGAGAAAATTTTACTTCAAGCCCATCAGAAAGGTATCCTCAATGATAAAGAATATGAGTGTCTGAATATAGAACATCCACGCATTCCCTACTTTTATGGGCTTCCTAAGCGTCATAAAAATTTGGATATACCTCCCTTTAGGCCGATCATATCAGGGATAGATTCCCTCATGGCAGGGCTCTCTAAATATGTTGACATATTTTTACAAAAGATGGTTCCAAACCTTCCCTCTTATTTGCAGGACTCTAAATAGGTCATTCAAATAATTCAAGACATTACATGGAATGACAATCTCTTCCTTTGTACTGCTGACGTATCTTCACTATATACGTCAATTAAACAAGAGCAAGGTATCGAAGCAGTCCAATACTATTTAAATATTATGTCAGAATTGAAAGAAAACCAAAAACAGTTCATCAGTGATGCTATACAATTTATTTTAAATCATAATTATTTTAAATGTAATAATCAATTTTATTTGCAGTTACACCGCCATGGGGACCAGGTTTGCTCCAAGTTATGCAAACCTTTTTATGGGTTTTTGGGAAAAATCTTACATCTGGGATCCCAACCCATACTCGGAGCACCTGGTCTTCGGGAGGCGGTACATAGATAGTGTTATTTTTAATTGGAATAGTTCAAGCTCAGAATTTAATGAGTTCAAACAATATTAATATCAGAATAACAGGAATTTGAAATTTGATTTCTGTACCAGTAAGGAAATGGTAATATTTCTGGATTTAGAAATGTATCCGAAAGAGAAACAATTTAGCACTAGGACCCACTTCAAGAAGGTGGATGTGAACAATTACGTAATGCCAAGTAGCTGTCACTATCCCCCTTGGACTAAAAATATACCAAAGGGTCAGTATTTAAGAATCAGGAAACATTGCAGTGAGGTTGAGACCTTTAAGGATCAGGCCTCGGTCCTAACTGAAAGATTTCTTGACAGAGGCTACTCAAAAAACCAAAGAAGAGGCTGGATTAAATAGCCAGTCTGACCTGGTTTATAAAATTACTACAAAGAAAGACAATAAACGCTTTGTTCCCTTTTTAACTGAGTTTACGGACGACCATGCCAGTATTAGGAGTATTCTCAATAAACACTGGTACATCTTACAGATGGATCCAGATCCGAAAAATGTTTACCCAGTAAACCTGAACTCATATTTAGAAAAGCCCCAGATTTAAAAAAAGATGTTAGCACCTACAGTTTTACACCAGTTAGAAAAAAATAATATGGTCTACACCCCCCTGACCTTCGTGTTTTTCCTTGTGCTACTTGCAAATCATGTCATTATGGGGCGAAAAGCAATGAATTTGCAAGTAAACAAACTAAAAAGAATGATAAAATTAAGAGTTTAATAAATTGCACAACCCCGTTTGTCATTTATCTATTGGAGTGCCATTGTGGCCTCCAATATGTTGGGTAAACTTCGACACCCTTCAGAAATCGAATTAGGGAACACCTATTAAATATATCCAAAGGTAGAAACCCATAGTGTGTCATAACATTTTAAAACACACCATAGTTTTGACCCCAAAGGTTTTAAAATGATGGCCATTGAGCACGTTGAAATTGACATTAGAGGAGGTGACAAGAAAAAGTGCCTATCACAACGGGAAACATTTTGGATTTACAAATTAAAACTCTGTCCCCTAGAGGTCTAAACATTGATACAGATCTGGCGGCTTTCATTTAAATTGGCAAAATTTTGTTTTAAAATAGCATTTACTGTTAATAGTTGTTTTTAGAAGTGTTTTTGTTAATAGTGGTTCTTTGAAGAACTTTTGTTGTAATTACAGGGAAAACATTATTCTTCCTGTTGAAATGTGAAAATCAGCTAATAACTTGGAATTTTTTCCCCTTTTTCTTCTCTCTCATTAATAATATTAGCATAACTTAAAAGATTTGTTTTACCAAGCAAGTTAGTGTAGAGAAATATATATAATTATAAATATTTATTAATAGTTGTGATCATATGCATTTTCTGTATTTAATACGAATTTAGTTTATTTTTTTCAATTTTTAACTTCTAATTATTAGTGTTTTTTCAGCCTTTTTTTTTTATATTCTTATATCATAATTAAAAAAGGATGCAGAGCGCTATAGAGGCTTATTAGCTATTTCCTATTTCCTCCTGATGAAACTACTAGTTAGTAGAGAAACGCGTTGAGGTTTTATCTATACAACAACACTGATTCTATTTTTAACTTATCGATTGGAACCTTTTATTTTGCAATTCAATGTTGCCAACATGCTAAATGCAAAGCACTGAGTGTTTCCCTGTGACAGCCAAAGACTGGGTGCAGCTTACGCTGCAATTGCAGTGATTCCAGAGACTGGGACTTCAAATAGGATATGAACATCAACTTACTAAAGCAGTAAACATATAGCACCATTCTGAACTCCACGGGCCGACGATCCAATGATGTCGCTGACAGCCAGCCAGTGAGTAATATACTTGCAGACAGGCACAGCTGATGAACGCAGCGAAAGCGTGGGAGCCAAACATTTGATCACCACCACCTTACCTCGACTCCAGAGTGTCCCGCAGTAACAGCCGCCGGCTGTGCCGGCAATGTGTGGCTTGTACCACCTACTATTACCATCCACAGCCCGACTACTGAGTTCTCTGCCTGCTTACTAAAGAAATTAATGGTCGCTGCAAAAGGACATTCAGTCCTACAGACACACTATTTCTGCGATCTTCACAATTGAAGTAACAGATAAGTACAGTTTCTAACTTTATATATATACAGCTGTTTGCTATCTATTTGTTTCAAACCGCTCTAATCAGCATTACATCAATTGTATTGGGCTAATATTGCCAGCATATTCACCATATTTTGGAATTTTTGAGACCTTTTTCCATCTATATTGGGCTAATATTGTCAGCATTTCCCTAAAATTCTGGAACTCTGTGAGAAAGTACCATTTATAGTCCTACCATCTGGATACTGTCCATATAATTGATGAACCAAAAACGATACTGTTACAGTATACAATATACTTTCCATCTCGATATTCCATCTACCTCAGTGTGATATTTAGTTTAACTACTAGCTGCCTGATCAACAGCTAGTTTTCTTTTGATTTGTTTTATTTAG
>WWET01001728.1:129833-140751 GCA_011038615.1 Limnodynastes dumerilii | reverse complement strand
TATATATGTTTTAATTATTTTTGATTATTGTGAATTACACTAATAAAGATACTATACTCAACTTGATAAGTGCCATGCTAATTATCAGAGGAGTCTGTTAGCTCCCATATCTGGTGAGTATAAATCCACCGGAGCTGTGTGGATGCTTGAGACCCTGGGTATTGCACTATTGTGCTCTTTTTCAGGTATCATCACATTACAGAGGTTTGTCCCTAGACCCTTATTATCTCTCACTGCTATACATATTTGGGGACACCTAGGATACCCCACCAGGTGACGACCATCACTGCTAAGCGCAAAGGAACTTTTTCTTTCATGTTATGTCGGTGAATGATGCCATCCCCGTCGCGTACTCCACTGTGCGCTATCAATAAGTTGAAGACGCACTAGCAATAGTGCAAAGCACCAGTCTGGACGCCCTTCTAGCCAAAATTGATATTGAATCTGCTTTTTGCCTTTTGCCCCTTCGTCTAGAGTCCTTCATTTATATGGGTTTTCGCCTTGCGGGGGGTTTTTACATAGATCATTGCATTCCCATGGGTTGTTCCATCTCGTGTGTCTACTTTGAGCTCTTTAGCTCTTTTTTGCATTGGTGCATAGTGGCAGGCACCGGTCACCAGGGGGTTGCCTACTACTTGGATGACTTTCTCCTGGTTGCTCTGCCCGATTCCCCTTTGTGCGATAACCTCCTCTTCTCTGTATCTGCCCTGTTCCATTCCTGGGGGGTCCCCATAGCCCATGAAAAGACTGAAAGTCCGGTGACATGTTTATCTTATCTGGGCATTGAAATTGACACTAAAAATAAAACAACAAACTGATATTTCATCATATCAGTTTGTTGTTTTATTTTTAGCGAATACGTTTTGTAAAAACGGTGTTCTAAAAAAGGGGGGTGTGTGATTCCTCTAATCTGATATTACGGCTGACCCCTGGTCGCAGCAGAAATCTACAAATATTTGTATCTATAATTGAAATTGACACTGTTGATGGGATATGTAGGTTGCCCACTGATAAGGTAGTGGGTCTCCGTGGAGTCTAATAAGATTTTGCTACGGGACCTGCAATCCCTTCTAGGTTCACTTAATTTTGCATGCCGCGTTTTCCCCATCGATAAAAATTTTAACAGACAGCTTCAATTGGACTCCAAAGGGATAACCAAACCTCACTTCCGCATTCGGCTGTCCTGGGACCTGAAGGAAGATCTTTCTGTTTGGGACAGGTTTCTTGAGCAGTTCAATGGGGTCAAGGTATGGTTGCCCGCCCCGGTCTCACGGACTCAGCAGGGCTTTCCGGTGCCTATCTTGATGGCTCCTGGTGCACAGCTCCTTGTCCGGCGGCCTGGATTTTTTCCGGGGCGACGGTCAACCTGCTGTTGCTGGAATTATTCCTCATTGTTGTGGCGGTGGAGATTTGGGGTGACCGGTTGCAGAACTGGGATGTCATTTTCCATTGCGACAACCTTGGAGTCGTTCAGGTGATCAGTAATCTGAGTGCCTCTTTGGTTTCCGCCGTGCGGCTACTTTGACACCTGGTCCTCCACTGCCTAAAATGGAACATTCCCTTTAGAGTGGAGCACGTTCCAGGAGTGGCTAATGAGCTTGTTGATGCTCTGTCCCGTTTTGACTGGTCCAAATTTCACTCCCTGGCACCCTTTGCAGATGTCATTGGTACACCCTGTCCTTCTTATCTTTGACAGGTGGCCGGACCAAATTAAAAGAGCAGGCTAGGCGTTCCCTGGCCCCGGGGACCCTGAGGCACTATGAATCTGCTTGGTCTGCATGGGTAAGTTTCGCAGATAACCAAGTTTACAGCAGCTCTAGATGCCAGGAATTGTTGGAGGAATTCATAGGAAAGGGATTTCTAGCAGGCAAGTCTAGGGCAAGCATAGGCACCAAGATTGCGGGGATCTCCTTTTTTCTGAAACTGGAGGGATTTAAGGATGTAACCAGGGCTTCTTAATATCTAAGGTGTTAAAAGGTTGGTCACACACCTGGCCTGTTCCCCCTGACCGCCGTAGGCCCATCACATCTAATACATTAGTAGACCTCATAGGGGCACTTCCCGCTTTGACATCTAGTGAGCATGAGTCCCTCCTGTTCTCCACTGCTTTTACCATGGCCTAATCTGGTGCTTTAGGCTGCTCTTAGCCAACGTAGTGGTGAATCAGGAGGAGGTCCTCTGTAGGTGGGTGACATTAAAAAGATCAGCCGATTCCCGAATATGTCCGCTGGCCCTGTCTTTCCGCTTCCTTTCAGTTCGTCCTTCAGGAAGCCCGGTGTGGCTGTCCCACGGCGATGGATCCCCGCTCACCACCTTCCAGTGTCGGGCCATATATCAACGGGCGTTGGATGCCCTCGAGCTTGAAAAGGCCTCTTACGGAACAAACTCTTTTAGGATTGGGGTGGCAACATCTTTCGGCGCATGCCCTAGTACATGGAGGGGCCCATTGTTGCCTGGCATGCCGTCTGTGAGCGGGGCGTGAAGGCCCCCCCTCAGTTTTCTCTTTATAAAAGTTTTCATGGGGGTTGTTCACCATCACTCATGGACTACGGCTCCTTTAGTTAGTTAGACTTAGCTCCCCCTTTGGCTAAACCGCTAGGTAGCTTTCGTTGTTGGAGTTTTCACCATCCTGTCTGTCCTTATGACAAATGTTAATCTTCTTGTTTCAGGTTCGAATCGGTTCCGCATCGCAAAGATTGTATGGATATTCATGCATTCTTACGTGATTTGCGCGTAATGGTACCAAGGTCAGGGTGCGGCTTCGCTTTCATCACTTCCTTGCATCATTCAGTGGTTCAGTCACGGCAGTATGCGATGGGCGTCATTCCGTGGTCGTTTCCTGGATGCAGTCGGAAGTCGTGGGCCACCGGATTTCCTCGTATTACACATCAGGGGGAACGACGTGGGTCAGATGTCCACGATTGCTCTTATATACGCTATTCGCGATTATTTGACTTTTATAGCGGACTGATGGCCTTCAATCACAATTCTGTGGTCAGATATCGTCCCGAGACGGGTTTGGCATTCGGAAGCTTCGGGTGTAGCCGTGGATGAACAACGACGGAAAGTCAACCGGGCCTTTCTGCGCTTTCTACTGGGTTGGGGCGGACATATTATCTCTCACGCAAGGATCCGTTATGGATTCATTCACCTCTATGCTTGGGACAGTGTTTACTTTACCAGGAGGTGTTTTTGCCTGACATTACTGCTGTTTTGTGCGGGTTGCTGCGGATGGTGGCGGGCAGGTTGACCGTTAAAGATCCCTTGCTGTGGTGGGAAGGCAGTGTTTAGCTATTTTTATTAATCTGGGGGCCAGGTTTTGCACAGCCTGGCGGGCATTTTCTCCCTTAGCCACGTAATCGGTTTGGTCGCGGTGGTAACGTCCGCGGCACTGGGGTTTCGTTTAATGGGCAGGCCCGTGTTCAGTTAATTAATTGGGAGCACCCGTCAAATTTCATGGGCTGTGGCGCGGCGTCCTATGCAAGTGGGGTGGTAGATGCCCCCACTTTGGTTTAACAGCGCTTGGTGGATGGTTACTGCCCCACCATAATTAACTTTTAGCTATTGGTATGAGTCATCACTAGCTCCCCCACTGCCTTCTTCCGTCACCATCCCGATGGATTTTACGGTATTCTGCTGTTATTGTTTGTTTTACTATTGTGTCATTTTAAGCCTCAAGGGGGGTTACAATAGGAGGGGAAGGTTTTAACTGTGTTTTTCTACAGGCTTAGGCCCTGGGCAGGGACTCAACCCTAAGGCGTTTATTAAATCAAGAGATGATATGATTGGAAAGATAAAAATTTGGGGGAGCATGCATACTATAAAAATATTGTTCCAAACACTTGTTTATCATCTGATTAGCAAATCGTGTCATCTTTTTCTTTGCACATTTGATGACAAAGCAATCTTCCCTCCACTGGTTTTTTGTGTGGTTCTGTAATGGGGCAAATAGCTGGCAAGCCAGAAGTGATATAATGAAGGATTATTCTTAATTCAACAATATAGAAATATAAATAAATACAATATAATGGTCTCTGAATAAATATAACTCACTTTAAAGTTAGGGGCTTTGCTTCAGTGAAATGGGCTTCACTAGATAAATATTTATACGAAGTGCTGCAGCAGCAAATTATTTATACAGAACAATCACAACAAACATTCAGTGCTATAAAGGAAAACTTATACAAAGTCCATTGAGTTAGAACAAGGATTTAACTTGTTGAGTTCAGATGCTTTGAATTGTAATCCACAGGTTCAAATGGACACATGCAAAATCAATCATAAATGTATCTGTGTTTATATGAATCTTGCAGACATCTCCTGGGCAGTGACAAGCTAGGTCTCTTACTGGCTTCTTATATTTAGGAAGTGAACATCCCTCAGAAAAGCTGTACAGCAATGACATTCAGTGGTTCTCTGTGACAAGATCTTCCATTTAAGCTGCTTTCACATGGTTGCCATGCTCCCTGCTCTTCACTCTTTTTGTTTTTTACCTTTCACACTGGGCAATATTCCGGGTCTTTGAACCCAGGCCTGCCCTGGCAACTACTCCCTCCTTGCACTGGCCTCATCACACAGCCAATGCAGCTGTGAGCTAGCACTACATCTATTTAGATTTGGTGCTAGTTGTCAGCTGAATTAAACTGTGCGCTGTGTGATGCAGCCATTTGCAGGGAGTAGTGGAGACAGTGAGCTGCCAGTTGCCTCTATACTCAGAGTGCGGCTTCAGCTAACCAGTAACAGATCAGGCATCAGTGACTAAGCCCTGCTCTACCACTGCTTAGCCTTGGCGAAACAGGACACGCCCCCACTGGATGTGCCATTGGAACCATTGCATGACATCTGTCATGCACATGCACAAAAAAACATGCAAGCAGCTTCTGGAAGTCAGCTGTCGGATGGAAGTCTTGGTCTGGCCCTGCGTTTCAGTCTGAGACTTTTCCTTCTTCCTCCCAGAGGTTCATACGTTTGTGTGAAAACAATATTTAGCTAAATGATCCCAAGCTTTTTCTTCAAAGTGTGGTTATTGAAGGTTAACAAAATATCCCTATGATCTCACTGCTGTGTTTTGTTTTATGTAACAATTTTAAATGTTAATAAAACATTTTTTGGCTTAGCGGTTGTTTAATACACTGTGTAAAGCACTAAAAGCATGCATTATAACACCTCATATAGCAATGAATGGCATTATTATTCATATTTTCATATGAAGTACTTTGCAGTGTTTGAGGAAAATAAGCTCTTTTACACACAAATGGATAAATAGATCTTGTTGGCTTACAGCCCAGGAAGTAAATGTTAAGAGACAACAAGGTAGGGAGAGTTCTACTCTAAAAGTTACCTAAGATAATACAAGTTCACTGTAGTTATGAGTATCTTGTAAACCATTTTTCATTACAAGTGAAAATCAAGAATTAACTACGTATTAACTGTGCTTAAATAAAAAACAATGAATATAGTATATAACTTAACAAAAAAAAAATTAGTTTGCAGTAATTATCCAGGCAAAGCAGATATCGAGTGGTAATTTTGTAACAGGACCGGGGTTATTCTGCTGTATTCTGTCCCTTAGTTAGTATATAGGGGTAACATAGAGACCATAGGCAAGCCTCGTTATTACTATAGAGAACGGCACTAAGTGTTACAAATATTTATTAAACAATATACAAATACAAGTGGTTGCTGTTGAAAAAGTCCCCAGTGGAAGGGACGAAACGCGTCCAGCAGAATAACCCTGGTGCTGTTACAAAATTACCACCTGCTTTGCCTGTTTAAAAACCTTTAAGAGTTTGCCTATACGGAAACTGCCAAAGAGCTCCAAATTTGCCTCATTATTGAACGCTTTTTACTGGTATTTACAACCCTTCTCTACGTGCTGCGGCTCAAGCCCCTCCTCCCCATATACCGGAGGGATTTCAAGCTGAGGTCCCTGCCGGCCGGAGACGGACATGGGCAGGCAGCTACAACGACGAGAGGAGATCCAGGTCTACAAAGAAGTACATTTTCTACCAATAGCGGTACATTTTTTATTTCCTTTTTCACATTCAAAGTGCACCACCAACAAAGTTGAAGCTTCATGAACTTTATGGGACTTGGGAAGTACCGTACTTAGTCTAAAAGACTCATTATTTAACACACCTGGGCACCCGGAGTGTTCTGAACTGCATTCTAATTAATGGAATCTTAAGCACCTTACAAACAGTATTGTTGAACAGTTATCCTCGAACCTTTAAACAGTGGACCAGGTTTTAGACGCATAGTGTCTGATAGATAGCTTTCTAACTTATACATTGTATCTAGATTGTCTTAACCAGATTTTAATGTAATGCGTATCACTATTTGTATATTGTTTTATAAATATTTGTAACACTTAGTGCCGTTCTCTATAGTAATAACGAGGCTTGCCTATGGTCTCTATGTTACCCCTATATACTAACTAAGGGATAATTACTGCAAACTAATTTTTTTTTTTTTTGTTAAGTTATATAATATATTCATTGTTTTTTATTTAAGCGCTGTATCCAATCTTTATATACATATTTATTTTGTCTCTCTTGAGCTAAGGAGTGTAGACACAAACACTCCATACAGCTGCTAATTTTATTATTTTTTACCTAGCGCCATATACTTATATACCTTTAATTTTTATGTATTAACTGTATTAGAAAATTTGTTTTTTACTAAAACAAAACAACCACAATATTGTTTATGCTTAATGTCAATTTACATGAGAAATAAAAGAAAATACAAATACTGTACAGAAGTAAATACTGGCTTCATTTATGAACCACAAGACAGAGGACTGTTTGGTACTATTATATGGAATACTATTACCTGCTAACATTTTAGATCTATGATGTGGCAGTTATCCATCTGACAGATTTTGTCAAAGTGATTGGTAAAAACAAAAAAAACCCCAATCAGTTATAGTTTTTTGCTGCTGGCAGTTGTAAAAGGATGTGAATCTGTCAAGCTCTTGACGGTTGTCCTGCTAGATTGCTATAGAATACAATTTATTCCAATTTAATCCATTGTAGTTCCTCCTCCCACAGCAGTGTAGGAGAGTGCCACTGCCATAATCAGGTTCATTTAAAATGAGGTATTGACTGGTATAAAAGCTGCACACCCCTTGTGTGTGTCTGGCCGATGTCCCTGTAAACCAAAGTTGCCGACTCTCCTGGACTGTCTGGGAGACTCTCGAAATACGGGCAGTTCTCCCGGCATCCGGGGAGAGCCTGCAAATCTCCTGCAAGGGACTTGAGGCTCGTGGTTTCCATGAAACTATGGCCTCAAGTCCTGCCCCATTCCTAACAACATTAGTAGCCTAGTGTTGCTAGGGACAGGGAGGAACTTGATAACACAAATTGCATCATCAACCCTGCTAAACTCAAAAAGTGGTAATTAAAAGCCAGGGGGTGGTACTTAATGATGCAATTTGCATTAATTGCATCATTAAGCCCCGCCCCCTTCGTGCCTCTATTGATTCCCTCCAGGATCTCCCAAAGGGAAGCTTTTAAAAGTCAGCAACCCTGGTGTAAACTGCTCACTATGGATTAGAGCTGCAGGTAGCTGGCTGAATATTGTTTACAGGATATGTGATTAAACTCAACTTGAAAACAGATTAAAGATAATAAATATTATTTGTTGATCACAGAATACAGCAGGCAGAATTGAAAGCATGCAGAAGCTTAATTGCTTTTACAGTCCTCAGAAGCACTGATGAACACTAGTTAGATATTCTAATATTTAGAGGTTTGGGCAGGATACACCAAATTATAGCATAAGAAACAATGCACAGTGACATGCACATCAATAAACTTGCAGAGTCCCTTACAAATTAAAAGATTAAAAAAGATTAAAAAAGAGTAGGAGTTTTTTACCTTCCTGTCCCATGAAACCGATCACTGTTGGTTAATGTGCCTTGTATGTGGATCAGCCAGGAGAAGTTTTTCACTTTTAACATGGTTGGCAATGGTAATTGAAAGTGTGTCATTCCTCTGTCCATCTGTCAGAGGATGGGAGAGAGGCTATGTCTTCCCACCAAATACTTTCAGAGATTTGCCCTAGGGTAGCCTAACCATTAGGCTATTAGGCCATTAGGCTATTTCTGCTCCAGTAAAAAAACGTATATTGCTGTATTGCTGGATAGATCTTCTAGATCTGCACTTCCATAAGAAAATAGAGTTAGACTGACTAATGATTTACGGTAGCATTAGGTGGTACTGATAGAAGGTGGGAAAAGTTAGCTGATATAAACAAACCATAACAGGACAGGCAGCCCCTATCCTTGGTGCCCCCCAAGGTCATGGACACTGGATGGACAATAATCCCCTTCACATAGAACAGCACAGTTATACCACAGAGGTAGACTGGGACCCAATCAGAGGGATGTGCCTTCCATGAACCTTATCCCCTTCCCCTTGTGCCAAATTGAATGCTGATATCTCAACTGCTACCACCATAGCGAGATACCCTCCAGTTCCTCCGTCCTATACCCCATTCCAAACCCCTAACAACCACAGCCTGGTCAGAAAGATGTACCCCATCATCCTCAAACAGCAAAGGATTGTCATGCTACAACTTCACATTAAGAATTACACCGCCCCTAAAATCCAATCCAATTTAGCAATAACTGTCCACCTTTTCAAATTTGCCCATCTTGCCTTGCCACATCCAAGAGCAGATTAGTTCTTGCTTGTTGTTGCTATCATAATTTAATATTTCTTTACTCCCATGATGAGTTTAGGCCATGAAGTACACTAAAGCAGGATTAGTATTTTACATGAAGTTAATCAAAGGGGTGGTTGTAAAGTTTCAGAGAGTCAATTTACAAACCTGGCAATTAACTTTTTTGTGCAGTGCACCATTTCAGCTTTGGCCACCTCCCTGAAAGCTAAGTGTGTTTTAAACAATTGCTTCCTAAAATCAGAATAATCTAGTTAGGTAGTATAAAGGCCTCTATAAAATAATGCGTGGCCCGGGACAAGCCATGGGGCCCCGCCCCCATGTGAAGTAATCGGTGACATCACATAGGGGCAGGGTCCTGTGGACCTGCTTTAACATCGCTCCAGTGCCCAGGGAAGCTCTTTCCTGCGCACATTGGCTCACTACTGAGCAGCTCTGAGCAGCAAGTATCGGCGGTAGTATACCTCTGATACTTGCTGCTGCAGAGCTAGGTAGATATTGCAGGTCCCCATCAGCCCTGGGCCCAGGACAATAGTCCCGGCTGTCCCTCCTGATGGCAGCCCTGGGTAGTATGAGGGCCTGATTAAGAGTTCCAGCCTCTCTAGGCTAATACACTCATAGCCCTGTTGTATTTCTGTAATGTTTTTGTTCTGTGCAGTGCAGCCCCAATGACAGGTGGGTCCATGTAGTGGAATTTCGATAAGGATTTAATTAGGTTTACCTCCATGAGGCTTTGACATATTGGACCGTATTCACAGATCCGTTTTTGCATGGAGTTCCGTGCGTATTTTTAGGATCGGAGTAACTGCGCATGCGTAGTAACTTTATTTATGCAATTTACGTTAAATTTCCGCACGGAAGTCCATTAGGCACGTACTTGTGAATCGCACTTGGGGACATGCGTGCGGAGGGGCGTGGTTGAAATCCATACGGACAAAATTACATGAAAGTGGGTGTGGGGAGGCATTTAAATAACCATTTGAGGGGGCGGATAGTTACATACGCTAGTACATAAGTAATATATGCACATAAATCTACACATAGAAATAAGGGTGCTCTATGGAGATGGAAGTCAAAGAAAACCCATCTGTGTGGAGAGTGTCATGGGTGTTGGCTTACAACGTACGTGCGTATAAATGCGTACCTTTAACTAACGGATCTGTGAATACGGCCCATTATCACCAAATCACCTGTTTGCAGTGTATCTCTATGGCTAGAAATCTCTTATTAGAGCTCCAAATAAACAAATGCAGCATGAAACCTAATTACACAAGATATAGTAACAATGGACCGGATTCAGATACAAGAAAGTCCGGTCACTTACGCACGCAAGGTGCGTAAGTGACCTGACTTCACTGGAGGGCGAATGCACTAAAGTAACCCTAGCGCATAAACAATTGGACAGAACTTTTTTCCGTCCGAGCCCATTTCCAATGAAATGGGCTGTGCTTTCCCTCCACCCGCTAAAGCATGCTAAGTGTACAGTGTGTGAGGGGGCTCCCACACTGCAGCGGGTCAGCGGTCATATGGACCGTTGATCCGCACGATACACTTAATACTTATGGCAGTGTGCACTCCCCTCTGTCTCGCGTGCTTACAAACCCCCGCACGTAAGAAAAATGTGCGGGAGTCTGAATCCGGTCCAACAAGATTAAGTAACAACAACAATAAATTTACTGGAAATACAGTGAGAAAATTAAGCTGTATAAATTTCTCCATATGACGACGTATTCCATATCCCAAGTCGCCAATGTTAATTAAGTGAATGACATCTTCAATACTGGCTCACCCACAGGATAATTAAAAGACCAAAAATAATGTGATGCATTATGGTTTTTATGAAATAAATCTAAATTCTAAATCACATATGTTTTATATAATAAAATGTACACTAATGTGAAAATAAAATTAATCTAAGTCTCAAACTAAAAAATATACTCATACAAATTGATAGATCTCCTCAAGGTGAGTGGAAAGTTTGCTGGAGGAGACATTAATGTCACAATGCAATGCATTTCAGTTCTCAATCAAAGATAATCAGGACATATGTGGGAGTGACCCCATTATATAGAGCCATTACAAAGCTCAGTTAAATACTTATTCACTTTTTGTAAACATATGAACTGGAAATCTTTCAGCAAACTGTAATAACTAAAATATAAAGCAATTTATCTAACAGGATGATTTTTCTATATTGTACAGGGCATGCAGCTTAAAATATATGATATATATA
>WWET01001728.1:109518-121057 GCA_011038615.1 Limnodynastes dumerilii | reverse complement strand
GGTGATGTTTTCTATCCCAAGTCTAAATAACAGTGTGATAGTAAAGCTGGTCAGTATCTGTGTGCAGTAAGCAATTCAAAGATTTATCCCTGCATGCAAAGAATACAATTAACTTGACTCCCCCTGAAATCAACATGGTTTAGCCCAGGTGTAACTAAGTTCATGCACTTAACAAGGTCTGGATCCAGTCCAATGTCTGTAAGGTATGTGTCCCTAAGATATATGGTCTGTATTGTGTTGCAGTGTTTAGGATGAAATGGGAATTGTATTGTGGAGACTAGAATGCTGCCTGTATTGTATAGTAGCGGCTATGATTTACTTTCTTTTATTGTGTTTACAAGATTGTGTTTTATGGTGCTTACATGGATATTATACTCTAGAAACTCTGATGACAAATTGTTAAACAGGTAGGCGCAAATTTAAAGTTTGCAGGGAGGCGCCGAACACCCTAGCACCGGCCCTGGCGTTCAGCATCTATTTCTTCCCTCTAATATATTCCAGAGGGAAGAAATAGAGGCCAAATTAGTCCCCCTTCCCCTGCTGTGGGACTCTCCCGATTTGCGGGTCAAAAAGGGGGCGGAGCTTAGCGCCGTTAAGCCCCGCACCCTTTTCGGTCCGCAAATTTGGACAGTCCTGTATCAGGTAAAGGGGGTGGGGGGCCCATGTGCAAATCTTGCACACAGGCCCCCTCACTTCTTAAAACGCCCCTGACTACAGGTGACTAATATTGACAAGTACTGTCAGTGATACTGGGCTAATAGCGGCTAATAGCGCTTCTGTTGACTACAGGTGACTAATATTGGCTAGTGCTGTCAGTGATACTGGGCTAATAGCGCTCGCACACAGGCTGTTAGCGCTCTCAGGCAGACAGTTCGTTCTTCGTATTGGTCTTATAATGCTGCCAAATATATGAAAAAAAGGACACAGGAGCGTATATCTCAGGCAGTGGTCAGATTGTGAATCTCCTCTGATCCTAATGACATCTCTCTGTCAGCACGGATTCTGCATAGCCGCTATCACTACAGATTGGAGTGTCATCAGGATCAGAGGAGATTCACAATGCGACCACCGCCTGAGATATACAGCACTATGTCCTTTTCTTCGCATATTTGGCAGCATTATAAGACCAATAAGAAGAAGGAACTGTCTTCCTGAGAGCGCTAACAGCCTGTGTGCGAGCACTATTAGCCCAGTATCATTGAAAGCACTTGCAAATATTAGTCACCTGTAGCCACCAGAAGCAAGCAGCCTGTGTACGCGCGATATTAGCTTAGTATCACTGAAAGCACTTGCAAATATTAGTCACCTGTAGTCACCAGAAGCAAGCAGCCTGTGTACGCGCCATATTAGCCCAGTATCACTGACATCACTTGCCAATATTAGTCACCAGAAGTCACTTGCAAATATTAGTCACCTGTAGCCACCAGAAGCAAGCAGCCTGTGTACGTGCGATATTAGCTTAGTATCACTGAAAGCACTTGCAAATATTAGTCACCTGTAGTCACCAGAAGCAAGCAGCCTGTGTACGCGCGATATTAGCCCAGTATCACTGACAGCACTTGCCAATATTAGTCACCAGTAGTCACAAGAAGCGCTATTAGCCCAGTATCACTGACAGCACTAGCTAATATTAGTCACAAGAAGCGCTATTAGCCGCTATTAGCCCAGTATCACTGACAGCATTTGCCAATATTAGTCACCTGTAGTCAGGGGCGTTTTAAGAAGAGAGGGGGCCTGTATGCAGGATTTGCACATGGGCCCCCCACCCCCCTTACCTGATACATGACTGTCCAAATTCGTGGACCGAAAAGGGTGCGGGGCTTAACTGCGCTAAGCTCCACCCCTTTTTCGGCCAGCAAATCGGGAGAGTCCCGCAGCAGGGGAAGGGGGACTAATTTGGCCTCTATTTCTTCCCTCTGGAATATATTAGAGGGAAGAAATAGATGCTGAACGGCCCCCCTTCCCCTGCCAACCCATGCACACTCATTACCAAGTGACACTTTCTGTGGATTAGGGCAGCAAAGACTATGTAAATACAATGTTGAGTAAACATAAGGATACTTTTGTTGCGATCTAGTCCACAACAATTACCTTGTTACAAGTGTCAACAGCAATTCATTAACACATTAAGAGACTGTACTCACATTGCTCATTTTTGAGGTGTTATTGGCAGTAATTTGTGACATTTGGGAGCATTGTTGGCGTTAATGATACATCTATACTGTGTTATCAGCAGCATTTGGTGACATTTTTTATTGGTGACATTTTTTATTGGTGACATTTTTGGGGCATTGTTGACGTTAATGATACATCTATACTGTGTTATTGGCAGTAATTGGTGACATTAATGAGGATGTTGAGACACCGCTCCCGGCACAGGATGACCGGGCATGATGATGCCTATAGCACTACAAGCATCAGCATGCCCTGCCTCGTTGTTCTTTGAAGTCAGTCGGGATTCTAGCTGTCTGTAGTTATTGTCGGGTCTTGTTAGCGGGAGGGATTTTAATTTGCCGGTAATTTTTTTGGGCCGGTATTTTTTATGTGTCTGGATTTTCAGTGCCTGGAAACTCGTGGAGGTATTTTTACTGCCGGAATCTTTACCACCAGGAAATACTACCAGACCCATTGTATCGGCTTGCTCATTTACATTGATATTATATATCAGCGGATGATACATATCTTGAAGGACATTGCATTGGATTGGCTTACACTAATTGCTTTTTCTGAACTTTGCAGACCAGGATCTACAGGACTTTTTGCAAGTGTGCACTTTGTAGTCCTCTAGTGACTATTAGGGAATACAGAACAGAGTAATAATATTAATAATATCTATCTATTTGGGGCCCCATATACTGCTCTGTTACATAATAGATTGTTTTTTTATTTGTCATTTGATGTGCATTTATGTTTTATTTGTCATGATATATTAGCAATAAACCTTGGTGTTTAATATATTCAAAGCGCAATCATTTTTTAGTTTTGTATTTTCTCCATAGGAGCTTGTCACTCCATAGGTTGCTGCTGAATATAACCAGGGAGATTATTTCCCACCATTACCAATTGGTATTGTATGTTTTTAATTAAGGCATATATGTCTGACGTGGCACTGAATACACATTTAGGATTAATCCTAGTGGTTTATTTATGATTTACTGTAAATGTAAATTTGTCATATTCTTATTACTAGTTCTGCCTCAAAAACATGAGTTTAACACCATATAGGATTTAAAACAACATCCATGATGATCATCACTATGCTGTAGAGTTCAGACATTGATACAAACATTTCAAAATATGTTTATTCCCAGTGTAACACTCTCTATTGTGACACATGTTGACTGTGCAGGTTTGTAAGGAGGAATAAAGCAACAAAGTAACAGAGCTGAAGTACTGATATTAGTACAGCATCATACAATATACACAGTAACATATGAAATATAGTAAAAACTCACATGCGGGGTAGGTGTTTCAATTATACTGAGCAAGTAATTCAAGATATAGAAATTAGCTTAGATAGTCTTCGGAACAGTCAATAAAAATATGCAATAATCAGAATCAAACTGGATTAACCACATTTAACAAGTCCAGTGTGTCGGGTGTCAAGCCCGGCACAGTATCCAACTTATAAGAGCTTTCTTTTTGCAGAAGACAATTTAGCCGTCTATAGAGCAGTTAAAGATAGTGTTGTAAAGATACCGTCTCTTACCCAACGAGGGAATAAACCAATTTAGAGAATAGAATGGCAAAAAAGTTTGTCTCATTCCGGAGTGCAGATATTTTCAGGCAACCTCAGCTCCAATTTTAGATACATATTAGCATGTATTAAAATATCGTAATAAGTGCCTCCACCCCTGATTTAATTCATTAATCAGTCATTCAGCTGTCAGGGGGAATGACAGGACTACATAAATAAAACATATTAAATATACAATATTTAAACACCTTGGGCTGGATCCAGACTTAAGAAAGTGCTTGAAATTAGGTACTCCTGGGCTAAACCATGTTGCTTGAAGGGGATTCCTATTTCATATGTTGCAAACAGTATTAGAGTAGAGAGTTGATGTTTCCTATCCCAAGTCTAAATAACAGTGTGATAGTAAAGCTGGTCAGTATTTGTGTGTAGTAAGTAATTCAAAGATATATCCCTGCATGCAAAGAATACAATTAACTTGACTCCCCCTGCAATCAACATGGTTTAGCCCATGAGTAACTAATTTTAAGCACTTACTTATGTCTGGATCCAGCCCATTGTACCAGCATTGGATAAAATAATATACAAAACAATCGTTAGAATCAATGAAACAAATATAAAAGAACTATAATCAAGATATGTACACATAACTGCTACTGGTAAACAGAAGCAAACAAACATTCTCAGTGCTCTGTTTTTACTTTAATGAATAATAATCTCAATTAATATAGCATAGAATAACATAGAGAGAATCATCATATATTAATCTATTTATCAAAGGACATATAATATACAAGAGGAATGTTCCTAATTAAGACATCCACGAGGGAGAATCATAAGCATTATATATCAATGTAATTGATAACTGATAATTAATTATTTGGGATAAAACCAAAAAACAGTAAAGAACAATATCTTATGTTCCAATGATTTATACCATATCTAGACAGATTTTGTATAATTTATTCTACACTCTTTACTCTCCACCATTCTTAAACATTTACATTCCAACTCTATTTTATTCCATTTCAAAAAATTTTACAAAAATAAAAACAAAAAATAAAAATATTAATATTTGAATCTATGGATGATTTCCTACTGCCAGCCCCCACGAGGTATCAAACATATGCAGCAGTTTGGTTCCGCTGGCTGGAGTTCCGGCTGACACCGGAATATCTAACGGTCATGAGCAAATAGGCCCCGAGATGCCTCCATCTCCGCGGCTGGAGTTCCGGCTGACACCGGAATATCTAACGGTCATGAGCAAATAGGCCCCGAGACGCCTCCATCTCCGCCAGTATAGGCGAGTATAATAGATTACCAAGTTGCCTCCTAACGCGCTACAGGATCCCAACACATCCGCTATCTTGGTGTAACCCATTTCCATTTCCTCTCCCCCCCCCTACCCCTGTCTGTCTTGTCCGTCACGCTGTCAGTTAAGTAGTAGTCTTTACTGCAAGAACAAATCCTATCCTCTATGGATGCATACCATGTGCTTTGGGATATGCCATTCACCTGATATATTGACATTTCTGAATTGTGATGTACCCCTACTGCTCAGTTTGTTTATTTGTTCTTACTCTTTGCTGGAAATCTTGTTAAAACTATAAATAAAGAATTCAAAAAAAAAATATATTAATATTAATATACAAAAAATACAAATAATATAAATGGCAGAGTCTAATGGGAGGACTACAAATGGTTCAAATAGAAAAAAAACAAACGAAAAAAAAAAAACCTCTAGAATCTCATTGAGGTCACCTAGCATCAATGTCTGCAACTGTAAAATCCATTTAATTTCAGCACAACACAAGGTTCTGAATCTATCACCTCCTCTATGGGTAGGTTTAATTACTGGCAACACTGTGAGTGCACAGTCTCTAAATAATATTCCTACGGTGCTCGCGTATCCTCTCCTTTAGTGACCGAGTTGTACGACCCACATACTGTAGGACATAAATCACGTAATTAGTATCACAGTTAGCAAAATATTTATTAGGAAAACATCTTTTAGTCTCAGTAGATGAAAAAGACACTATTCAATGCTAAATGTGATCACACGTAAGACATCTCGTTCTACCGTATCAGAAACAACCAGATGGTTTGGGGGTAACCAGTTACTAGTTTCACCTTCATTTGGGTTAATCTTAATAGATTTAATTTCAATGGGAGCCAAAATATTTTTTACGCTTTGATTTTTTTTATAAATTACTCGTGGTCTATCACTCAACACTTTTCTTAAGATTGGGTCATACTTACAAACTTAGTAATGCTTATCAATGATCTTTTTTAACAACATTAGACTTCCTATTAAATTTGGATATAAATGTGCACTTCCTGCTACGATGACGGCTGTACAGACCTCGGGCGGCTGTAAGGAGCCCGTAGGTCTGGATCAGGTCCTTTGTTCCGATGTTTCAGTTCTTTAATTTGAACTCTCATCAGGGAATTCCCTTATTAACTGGTGCTCACCAAAAATTGGGTTGAGCCACTGGTCTTGTCCTTTATTTTAAAATGGATTACTTATAAAAGAAAATATAGTGTCTGTTCATATATATTCTACTACGCACACCATTCAGTTTGAGGGCAAAGTTAACTAGAAACAGGAAAAAATTACCCAAAAATATCAACCTATTTTTAGCAATTTTTCTTTGGGTCACAGACATGAGGACAGTTTTTTTTTTTTGTTAGATTCATTTAACATTCCTGTTACCCCAAATAGTTTTATTTACTTGATAATATTTTAATATAACAAATAAAGAAAATCAAGTAAATATCTGGATGCAGTTATATTTTATTCAGTGTTTACCTGTATGAAGAGCTGTGCAAATATTAAGATTTTGCTGTATCATATTTTAGGCAGACATTTTTTAAACACGTATTACCATAAGGAATTTTATTAAATTTGTTGAATTTTATGTCATTTATTATTATTTTTTAATGGGTCACTGCAGCAAAGACAAATTATTTGCCTGCTGGTCAAGTGACCCTCATGCATTATGATGGCTCTGTCTCATTCTTTACTTACAAATTTAAGCTAGCCACACACTAAAAAATTTTTTGTTCAAAGTAAAGTTTACTGCGATTATACAGCCATCTCTCACGGCGCCCACCTGCGCATTCGCAAAAAAAATATAAAAGAGGGCAAATACGTAGATATCTTCACTGAAGACCAGTATCATAGTTTTGATAACTGGCTTTCAACGTGGTGTACATTTATGAATACTTACATAGAGACCAGGCAGGGCGAGTACAAGGGCATGATACGTTACCTCCATCTTGTCCAGGATATCCATGTAAAAACAAAAGGCCCGGCTTGGTACAAATACAATAAGCGCTTCCGGCTATATTCGGACAACCAGGCGAATATCCAATTTGGTGTAAAAGACGTGGAGCCTGTTGCAGACACTACAGTGCCCAAGAGGCTTCTGAGTAAGGGGCATGGAGGTGCCTCTTCGATAGATAAAGGGAAATGCTACGGATATAACACTTCCGTCTGCAACCGGGAAGGAAAATGTCCCTTTTGCCATGTCTGCTTGTGATGCAATGGATCCCACCCTGCATTAAAACCACCATGCCAGCTGCAGCAGCCAGACAGCAAACCTAATTAAATTAGATAAGCTTGCAGAATGGTTATTGCGGTACCCAAGGGTTCCGCAAAGGTTTTCATTTGCCAATAGTGGGGCAAGTTTCCACGGCCTATCCCCATAACATGAAATCTGCAATTGCGTCCCTGGGAGTGCTTGAAGACCACCAATACCCGACTTGGTTCTGGCACCAATAGGGATAGTTAAAAAAAAAAGGCACCGGGGAAGTTTTGTCTGATTCAGCCATGTTGTTCCCACCAGGTGCATCAGTTAATGATACCATCCCTGATACATGTGCGCAGGTTGTTTATCAAACTGCTGAATCAGCTCTGGAGCTAGTTCAGAGTGCTGGCCCCGGTGCCTTTATGGCAAAGATTGATGTGGAATCAGCATTTAGGTTCCTTATCCTTACCCTTCTTTATTCCGATACATGGACTTTTGGATGCACGGTGCATTCTATGTTGATAAATGCTTGCCTATGAGCTGCTCAGTGTCTTGTGCTTAATTTGAGGCATTCAGCAATTTCCTGCACTGGTGCATTGTTGCGGTGTCAGGTGGTTCTGGGGTGACCCATTACCATGACGATTTCTTGGTGATCCGTGCCAGCGATTGCTTTTTTCCACACAAGCCCTTTTTCACTCCCTGGGTGTCCCCATAGTTCATGACAAAACAGAGGGTCCAGCAACCTGCTTGTCATATCTCAGGGTTGAAGTTGATGGTTGCTGATCTCTGCCGTCTCCCGGTCAATAAAGTCCAGCATCTGCATAATCTCATTAAACAGGCATTAAACGCCAAGAGGCTCACACTTTCTGAAATCCAGTCTTTAGTTGGGTCGTTTTGTTTTACATGTTATGTCATCCCTTTCAGTAAAATATTCTGTTGCAGACTTGAGTACGCAACGGTGGGGGTGAACAATCCCTAGAGAGTGGATCTCGCTTTCCAATGAGCTAAAAGCGGATCTTGGAGTGTAGGATGCATTTCTTGAGGGTTTTAATGGTGTAAGAATCTGTGCTGCCCCTGCCATGTCCAGTCTCGAACTACAACTTTTGATGAAGGCAGCTGGGGGAGCAGGCTATAGTGCATATTTCCAGGGCAAATGGTGCGCAGGGATTTGGCCAGAACCCTGGCACTAGAATGGCTGGACAAATAACTTAATGGTGCTAGAACTTTTTCAAATCACAGTTGCAGTAGAATTGTGGGCAAGCCACTTTCAGAATTGCAATGTAGTGTTTTGGTGCTCTAATTTGGTGGTTGTTCATGCCATTAACCAGCAGAGTGCATTTTCCCCTCCTGTTGTCCATTTGCTCAGGCACATTATGTGCATTGAATTAAACATTCATTTTCGGGCGACGCACAATACCCTCTCCAGGTTTTACTGGCCTTGCTTTCGCCACCTCGCCCCCAATGCAGAGTTGGCCGGTAAACCATGTCCTGTCTGGCAGGTGGTCTTTCTAGTTTAGAGGTCCTAGCACTGCAATCTTTGGCCCTCTCTATGCTATGGAGATTTCTGGCGGCTTGGGAGGATTGGTTGAATTTCCGCAGGACTCACGGTAGGGAGTCGGGATTTGCAGGCTTGCCTCTATGAGTTCATGCTGCACAAGCATAAGCTTGGCATATGTCATGCTTATATCAGTTTTGTTCTTGCGGGAATAGCCTTTTTAGTCAAATTGTGAAGCGAGCTGGACATAACCAAAGTTTTTTTTGGTGTCAGAGGCTCTGAAAGGATGGACAAAATTAAGACCAGCGCCCGCTTTCTGTGAATTGCTTATATAGAATGATGGAGGCCAGTGGCCATTGATGGCTACGAGACGATCCTGTTTCGCACAGCATATAGCTTTACTTTTCTGGAGCTTTCTGTATTAGTGATTTAGTAGCAGTATCGAAATCTTCCTTGTCCATGGGTCTCCTAATGAAGAATGTCATCCTTCACACTGAGCTTATCTATTGTAAAATTCATAGCGGTAAGACCGATCAAGCCGGAAAGGTATGCTGGGTGGAGCTGTGCAGGCACATGAACCCCAATATTTGCCCGGTAGGATTAGAATGTTGCTTCGAGTTTGAACGACCTCATGCTTTTCTGTTTGGTTAGTATATAAAAACTGTATACCACTATCAGTTTAGTTGTTTTTCAGAGAACACAGATACGTTTGGGAGTGGACCCGGCTGATTATGGAACTCATTAATTTCACATTGGAGCGGCATCATCATCAGCAGCACAGGGTTATCCAGCAGAAGCCATCAAAAGGATTGGTCGCTGAAAATCGCAAGCGTACAAGGCGTACCTTCAGCCGTTGGTGGAAGATGACTAGGTGTGATCTAAGCAGGTCCTTGCATGTTGTTTCTTCTGAAAGTTACATTTACTTTAAGATTGCCTGATTTGGAGTTTATTCTTGTACTCTCTGATTTCTTAGACAGCTGCACCTTTTTTTTACCTCCCTCCCCAGACTGGATTGGTTCCCAGGATTAGCCTGGTAGCTAGCCCGCTGCACCAGGTTCAGGGGTATGAAGGGCTCTTTTCCTCCTAATGCCCACGGCAACAAGTAGTTCCCTCTTGTCTATATAGAACAGGTTATTGTGGAGGTTTTTCACCTTTGCCGGGACCATGGCATCCATCTTGTAGGATGTTTTTTCTTAAAATTGTATTCGCCTTATTAATAATGTTTACTGCTTGTCTCTCTCTCTCTCCAGTCTGCTTGCAGTGTTGGATCCGCAGGTGGTTTGGTTAGTCAGGCATTCCTTTATATATTGGACTGGTTGACATGCAGAAGCAGATAATTGGGCTGCCCGCTGTGGTATGGTGATTGTTTGGAAGGGCGTGAGAGTCTTGTTGTAGTCTGCCATTCTTGAAAGTTTAGCTCATGATATGTTGGTAGAAAGGCCCCCTGACATCATAGTACTTCATCTGGGTGGCAATGATATTGGCCGCATTTCAGCAGTGGAACTTTCATGGGCTATTAAGAATGATTTGCAGTTGGCTTGAGGTTGGTGGCCTAACATTACTTGGGTATTGTTACACTCTGTTAACCTCTGTCATTGTGTAGCAGGCTGTGTTGCTAGGTTTCACCTTCCCCAGCTGTCAGGCATTAGCACTAGAGGTGTGTCAGTCTCTCCTGGCTGATTGGAGGAGTGCCCTTTAAATAGCCTCTGCTGTGTGCTACTAGTTGTCGGTTATAGCGTCTGGTTCCTGAATCTTGCTCGCTGACATTCTGTTGCTTGGTTTGCTTTTGCATTCTCCGTTACCCTTGTTCCTGGTGTTACCCTCTTGCCTTCCCGTTATCCTCTTGCTGTGTGTTTGTCTGACCCCCTGTGTGGTGAGGTGCGCAGCGTGAGTAGTTCGCTACTCCCGCTGGCGGCCTCTGCCCTGGACAGGTCCCGGTCTCCATTCATCTCCGGAAGAGTGTGTGCGTGTGTTTAAGATCTCACATTGCCCCGGCCTGTCAGGCGTGTGTTGATACCTGCCTCGTGTGTTAGCGTCTCCTGCTTTTGCCATCGTGCTGTGAGTTTAGCCACCAGCTCTTGTTCCGCTATGTAGTTCTATCTCCAGTGTGTGTGTTGCTGTGTGTCACCAGCTTGTATTACCGCTGTGTAGTATTATCTCCAGTGTGTTTTGCTGTGTGTGTCTGCCACTGATTTTGTCATCGTCAGTGTGTATTGTTAGAGCGTAGCTCCACTGTTATTCCAGCTTGCAGTGTATTCTAGGTAGACTTGCCATCTGTCTCACCTAGTGGTTATTACCATCTCTGTTAGAGCTTTGCTCCACTGTTATTCCAGCTTGCAGTGTATTCCAGGTAGACTTGTCATCTGTCTCACCTAGTGGTTTAATTACCATCTCTGTTAGAGCTTTGCTCCACTGTTATTCCAGCTTGCAGTGTATTCTAGGTAGACTTGCCATCTGTCTCACCTAGTGGTTATTACCATCTCTGTTAGAGCTTTGCTCCACTGTTATTCCAGCTTGCAGTGTATTCTAGGTAGACTTGCCATCTGTCTCACCTAGTGGTTATTACCATCTCTGTTAGAGCTTTGCTCCACTGTTATTCCAGCTTGCAGTGTATTCTAGGTAGACTTGCCATCTGTCTCACCTAGTGGTTATTACCATCTCTGTTAGAGCTTTGCTCCACTGTTATTCCAGCTTGCAGTGTATTCTAGGTAGACTTGCCATCTGTCTCACCTAGTGGTTATTACCATCTCTGTTAGAGCTTTGCTCCACTGTTATTCCAGCTTGCAGTGTATTCTAGGTAGACTTGCCATCTGTCTCACC
>WWET01001728.1:79293-100008 GCA_011038615.1 Limnodynastes dumerilii | reverse complement strand
CGGGCGTAGTTCAGGATCAGGCCCACTGTTACTGGACATTATATTTTTAAGAAGTTTTTATTGAACATTTTATATTGTATCAGTGAAGAAATAAATATAAGACACAGGAATTGGAGATTGTTTTCACAAGAAAGATACCTTTATTTATGATTGAAATTAAAGAGGATCAGGTAAGCATGACACTAAATATGTTGTGAAACACTGAGAAAAACTGGCTACACGAGGGTCCTTTTTTGTGTCTTCGGTTTCCCTCACTTCATGCTGGATGGCGGGAGTGGAGAATCGGGAGACAAAGTAAAGGTACCGGAGAGGAGTTCCCAGGTGTGTGTCATATTTTTCATACACAGCCTAAAGAAGAGAAAATTGTGAGTGCATAAAGAAATTTATTTCATGTTTTGTGAACAAATATACTGCACTATATGGTCTTTTTATTTTTTCCCTATCCATATACACTCGACTGAAATATCAGGGGAGTCTGAACCTTTATTATATAAAGGGAGAAGGAGGGAGTAATTTGGGACACTAGAAACAACTGAAGGATCGATCGGAAACCTACGTTATACTTTTTGAACAGTCCAAAGAGATGAGAATTGTGAGTAGATTAAGGAACTTCTTGATCCCATGTGAATGAACATACTACACTATTAGTCTTTTCTGTTTCTTCCCTATCTATATACAGTACCTGACTGGAATTTTCAGGGAACATCACTATATAAGGAAAGAAGGAGGACTTATATGCTACTACTAAAGGACTTTAAAGACAAAGCTTAAAAGGATGAAAATTTGAAGTGGACTGAAATCTGCTGTATGACTGAATTTCTTCCTCAATATATAGTAACTGAGAGCACAGTGGTATAATCTGTGACATTGTTTTGTTTAAGAATACGATTCTAACCATTCTAGGGTAAGTATGACTACAGCGCTAGTGGGCATATCTTTCTTTTTTAAGGTAGGGGGCTATCAAGATGTCATAAAGGACATGAACGGTTGGGCCTGCATGTAGTCAGCCCCTCCAGATAGACACAGACCTATAACTCTTGACATACTGCAAGCAATGTTACAGGCCTTGCCCTAGGCAACCAATAACAGCTATGAGGCTCTCCTTTTTTTTCACGGCCCTATCAGTGGCTTTTGCAGGCACTTTCCACCTGGGTGAATTGGATTCCAAGTCACATTTGGCTCTGGATACAGGTTTGCTGTTCGAGAATGTCGTGGTCACAGAGCAGTTACAGTCCCTTCATAGAATGCCTGATTTCCAAAATAGGAACATCCAAAAGTTTCTTTTTGGATGTCCCTATTTCAAATACCCCTTCAGTTTAGAATTTTTTTTTCAGAATGGGTGAGTATGCCGATCGGCATACTCACCCATTCCTTTTCGGAAATACCGCCGCCACTGCCACAGGACCCGCACCACGGGAAAGATGAGTAACCTCTCCAGGGTTAGGGTCAGGCTGCGGGGAAGGGAGGTTGGGTTGGGGTAATTTACAGCCTTACTTTTTGGAGCACCGCATTCGTCCTTTGTAAAATCCATATGTTAAAGTGTGATCAGTCTGGCAGGGGAAAGTGGGTGATGTTGCAACGCTCCGGAGATGTGCTGTCTTGTTCTTTGGCCCTTTGCTCTTATTTACTTTTCAGTTCACCCTCAGGGATGTCCGGTCTGGCTGGTTCATGTGGATGGTTCACCACTGACCACCTTCCAGTTTCGGGCTGTCTTCAACCGGGTGATTGGTGCAGTGGGCTTAGATCTTGCGGACTTTGAAACCCACTCTTTCTGCATCAGAGCAGCAACATTGGTGACCTTGTCAGAGGCTCCTGATGCCATCGTAAAGCACCTGGGACGCTGGAAATGCGTATGTTTCAAAAGATACATCAGACCAAACAATGGTTCTGCTAATTAGGCTGTAAGTTCTTCTCTTTGGTGTAGCCCTACTCCTTGCAGCGGCTCATTGATGCCTGGCATCTCAAGGAGAGCTTTTCCCCCCTAACTTTTCCTTACCTAAAGAGAGCCATTGAGCAACAAAAGATGTAAGGTTTTAGGGGGTTTGTGCACCTTCACTCTCAGACTATGGCCCCCCCTAAGCTAGTTAGCTCTTAGTACCCCCTTCCGTATTGTAGCTAAGATGCATGCATTGTACTTTGTGCCCTCTGCTCCAGTCAAGTGTTTGGAATTTTTTCCCACTCCCATATATTATCATTTATCTTTCCAGGTGTGTCTCACTCCAACCGGCAGAAGTCCATTTGGATATTAGGCCACTTTTATGTTGCACGCCCTATCTGCATAACATAGCACCATTCGCTGGTTCAGCTGGGGAGACATGAGGTGGGCTGCATACCTTTGTTGGTTCACGACGGAGGCGGGTGCTGGGGATCCCCCGGACATTTTAGTCATTCACCTTGGTTGGGAATGAGGTCGGTCAAATTCCAACGATTGTCCTCATCCACGCCATTTGTGCTGACCTGGCCTTATTGCCACCAGCTGGCCATCGGTCAAAATTGTCTGGTTCAACATAGTATCTCGTCGGTCATGGAGTTCACCCAGACCTGGGGTTGTAGCTGACAAACAGAGATGGAAAGCCACGGAAACCATGCTGTTCGTTATTTTCTCCCTGGTGTTGGGGGTTGGACTGTCCCTCACAGCTGTATTCACTTTGAGCTGGCCAGCCTCTACTTTGTGGACAGAGTTCATCTGTCACAGGAAGGAATGGATGCTTTAATGACTGAGTGGGCAGAGAGTTTAAGAGAAATTTTGATGTTGGACTTTAGGTCTTTGCGGATCCTGGTGTTGGCATACAGGCAATGCACTCATAATGTACTGGTGCGCAGTACCTAAATTAGCCAAGGATTTATTCTCCCCTACCCTGGGTTATTGGTTTGGTTGCAAGTGTATATGGTGGCGGTACTGGGATTTGTTTCATTGGCGAGCCCAGGTCCAGCGGGTCAATTAGAATTGTCCTCTGGCCATTTAATTTGGGGAGCTTGCAAGTGGGGTGGTTACATGCCCCCACTTTGGTGAATATTTGTGTACCCATTAAGTGGGAGGTCATATGCCCCCACTGATCGTTAAAGGGCCAGAGAGGGCTTAGCCCCTCTGATTGGTTATGCACTGCCTTTTGCCTTCACCACCCTTATTGTTTATTGTTCTTGTATTATATGATCAACAATTTATTGTTGTTGTTCTTTGTTATAAATAAATTTAAAGGGCTCAGTTGAGTCCTTTTTTACCAACCCCTTGTCTGGTTACTTATAGCTAAGAGGAGATAGGGGGAGGGAAGGTTGTATTAATAGCCCTGCATAACGGCTCAACCTTAAGGCGTTTACAAAATTATATCAAGTTATAATGTTACATGATATATAATCTGAAAGTCTAACCAGATCTCCTACAAGTAGCATATATAAGCTAAACTAGGAAATGTAGAAAACAGAGGACCTGATTCAAAGCTAGAACTATTCCAGTTTGTGTAGCATATCTTCCACATGCACTGTGCATACCCAAAAAAGGACCCACACAAATGCTACATTTCTCAGCCAGCAACACCTGTGTTTTACTTTACAAAGACTGTACCACTAAGGATAGGGAAATTGTTATCTTATGTTTTGGTATTCACACGTGTATCTTTTGTTGCCAAAACAAATATTCACCAGGGTTTTAGATAATAGCTCTCACTTTCCTATTACATACTAGAGAATGTAAGCTAGAATTTGAAAGGTTGCTATGGGCAACATCTGCACTTTTTCAAACCCGCAGCTTAGTAAATCTGTGTGCAAAACATTATTTTGAAAGCACAAAAACACAACCATTTCAGGTGGAGTTAACATAATTGTATTCTTTGCATGCATGGAGAATACTTTACTGTTGCTTATTGCACACAGATACTGACCAGCATTACTATAACACTGTCATTTATATTTGTGCTAGGAACTATTTCCTGTCATCCATAATACTGTTTGCAACAGATGAAATTTGACTCTCTTGAAATCAACATAGTTTTGCCCAGGAGTAACTTTCCTCTCTTATTTTCAAACTCTGTTTCAGGGCCATTATTATTGCCAGGATGTAACTATTTGTATTTTTGTACTTCAGCATAGTGCTTAACAGTTATATGGTCGGTAGCTATTGGGGTCGGAACTGGAACAAACAACCTCACTATATTTGGTCCAATATAATACTGATCCATTTCTCTGCCATCCATTCACCTTTGTGAGCACCTGCTTTGCCTCTTTGGCTGCATAAAAGCCAGTACATGTAAACAGATAAAAAGCAAGTTGAGTCTATTTCTAAAATATAAAGTATTGGATGCAAAATAGTAAACTTTGGGACAGGTGGTTATTACTGTTTTGTGGTTGTGGAAATTAAACTGGATCTATAGTCTGAAAATAGGATGCAAACAGGTGTGATTTTACACCTGGGTAAAACCTTGTTAACTTTCAGTGGGAGTCAAATTTATATTACTCTTAGCATGCAGAGAGAATACTTTGCTTATTGAAGCCAAATACTGAAGAGCTGTACTTTAAACTGTTATTTAGACTTGATCTAGGAAACCTCACCTCTTAACTCTAATAAGAAATGTAAAAATTATGGCCCAGATCCAGAACAACGCTCGTGAGCGAATTTACGCGTGGCGGAGACGTAAAATCTCATTTTGGTAAGTACTGCGCATGCGCACCATAGAAAATACGCTCAGTAATGTAGCGTAATTGTGAACGTATGGGCCATTCACGTATTTGTCACGTAAATACTTACGTGTGGGCGTGCCAATTTTACGTGAGTCAAAAATAAGTCTAAAATACATTAAGTAGGCGGGGTGGTATTTAAAGTGTACAGTATGGGCGTGCTTAGCTGCGTAAATACGTGTTGCCCATACGTACGTGTGCGGATCACTGCGGTTACGTTGGCAAAAGTTAAGGTAGGGTTTGAAAAGTGTATCGTGACAAAATACGTACGTTCAAGGGGTGTGCCTAGGGGAGTGTATAGAGGGTACGCACACGAAAATACGCTACGCGAATAAACGTATGACAAACGTAGTTCTGGATCTACCCCTATACCTCTAGAACAGGCATGTAATACTCAAAACCCCAATTGGACCAAACAATCAAAGTCTAAGATTGTGTGGGCTGCAAGAAAAATAAAAAGTCTCATCCAGCCTCCCCAGTATTCCCCATCATGTCTCTCCAGCTCATAGTATCAACCTAGAAATTCTTTCCAGCTCCCAGTACTTCCTATTCATATGGCTCCTGTTCCCCAGAATCCCACATCTTAAGGCTCCAGTTCCCCAGTATTCCCCATTCATATGGCTCCAACGCCCAGTAATTCCCATTGTCACAAAACACAGGTCTTACCAGGTCAGAGGCAGCCTGTCAGTGGCACTTTCTAGCCGTGCCTATGCCACTCTCGGTAGTGGCAGCCTTCCGTTCACCCTCCTGTTTGCCTTGTGGTATCTCCTGTACCTCGATTCTGGCACCAAGCGACGTCGTCCTTCGGTGCATGGGTGCTGCCATATTGGATTGTGTCATTTGATCTTATCCAGCCTATCGGATCCTTTCTCCCACTGTCACATGATCCGATCTTCAAATCCTGGTTGAGGGCACTTTATTTAAACCTGGAGCACTGAACAACTTGGTCAATCAAGGTGCCTAGTTCTCTCTGAAGGAAACGTTCCCAGTCCAGTCCAGTCTGGTTCAGTCCAAGTCCAGCCTGTTCCAGTCCCGTCCAGTCTGGTTTAGTCCCAGTCCAAGACCAGCTTGTTTCAGTCCAGTTCAGTCTGGTTCAGTCAAAGTCCAGGCTGTTCCAGTCCAGTCCAGTATGGTTCAGACCAATTCCAAGTCCAGCCTGTCCAAGTTCCAGTCCAGTCCAGTCTGGGCAGAGGTCATGAATATAAACTGGAGGGTGGTAGATTCAGAGGAAATGTTCAGGAAAATTACTTCACAAAAAGGATGATAGATAAGTGGAATAGCCTCCCATCTGAGGTGGTTGAAGCTAACATAGTAGAACAGTTTAAACATGTTTGGGATAAATATAAGGATATCCTAAATCTTAAACTAAATTGAGGGGAAATAGGGTCTAGGGTCAGTAAAGTTTTAAATAAACAACTGGGCAAACTGGATGGGCCATGTGGCTCTTATCTATTGTCACTTTTTATGTTTCTTTGGTTTAAAGTCAAGTCCAGTCCAGCCTGGTCGAGTCCAGCTCAGTCTGGTTTCAAGCCAAATCCAGTCCAGCCTGTCCAGTCTGGTCCTGTTAAGTTCCTATCTTTCACAGCATAGCTCATGAGCAGACCCTACATAAGGCCCCCTAGCTTCAGCTACTCTACTGAACTCCTACCATGCTCACAGGAACCCAGAACGGATGCCCAATCCAGTCAATCCGTGATACCCATGCCTGCCCAGTATCTTAAATGTTATAGCTCTAGCGCTCCAGTATTCCCCATTCATTTGGCTCTAGCTCCCCAGTATTCCCCATTCATATGGCTCCAGCTCCCCAGATATTCCCCATTTAGTTGTCTCCAACCTCCCCTGTTTATGCCTAATTTAGCTTTGATGCTGTCCATCTATGTTGCTCTTTTGTGGTGTGTGCCATCTTCGGGCTCTTTTCAGTTATGCTATTGTAAAGCAATATTTTTCCTGCTTTCAGCTGATGCAGAAGTTATACAGGACAGCTTAAAAGGGCTTTACTATCAGCTTTTCTGTTTAACTGTTGTGGCGGATAATAGCCATCCCTATTCAGCAATTATCACTGGACCTGCTTCCTTGTGTGAGATGGGGCCACAAAATATAAGCTTTTGGGCCACATGTGGTCCTCGAGCCACAAATTTGACATGCCTGCTTTAGAGTATAATTTTAGCAGCAGTGCTAAACTAACTATAGAATAATAGAATTGTCAAAAGCTGCTGTGGGAGAAATCGAACAATACTTCTAAATAAAGGCACTGGTACTTAAACTAAAAAAACACAACACTAATCCCTAAAAGGATACTACTATATTGTGGCAAGACTAAAAAATAGGACATTAGCACAGTGCAGAAATGTAAAAATAAATTTTAATATAAATTAATAATAAACAGATAAATATAAAATACCAGTAGTAATCCTCTACCATTTTCATTGATCGTACTAATTCATAATAAAATCTGCCATAAAGCGCATTGCGAAAGAGTACTTAAACAAGAGTGCTGTATTTTAGGAGAGTTACAGTTAGGAGCAGGTCTTGTAATTTTGCCTAGTATTAGGAAGTTCAAAAGTCCCACTTTTTTCTCCAAGGTATACAGTGAAGCTATGCTATAGAAATGGTAAAATAGTAAATGCTGGCAAAGAGAACATGTAGGCTTATTCGGAATGTTGAAAAGCGCCAGCTAGCACTACCTGTAAGTTCTGTCAGGTGAACAGTATCTATGATTAGTTGTTTTCTCCTCCGAATGGCCATATGGGATATTTATTGGCAGGGACTTTTTGACTGAGATGAATAATATAACTCTTATACATAACTATATACAAAGACAATACTATCTATCACTCTGATTAATCAGTAGGACATTATAGAAAGGGTAGTTATTTCTCTGGTAGACCAGGTACAAAGTAACAAACACTGTTAGACTTTTATTGTAATTATGATAATGATGATGATGATGACATTGTTGATTATTTGATGGATTCATACAGGGTCTGAGCTAAACATCTGCATAATCAGTAGAAGGTCAGTGGGGGCTTAGCAATAAAACACACTGTCATAGAGATCAGGGTGGGGCTTAATATGACGATGTTCATATATTAATAAATGATATATGATAGAATTAACCATTTTTTACTCTGAGTGCTCTTTTTTCTCATTTTAGAGAACTACAGTGGAGTAGAGGAGAGTAGACATTTTCATGTCAGACTAAAGCTTAAAAATATATTTCACATGAATACATTTAAAATATGTGTGGATTTTAAAATCCTTTCCATAAAAGTGGCAATTCAATGTTTTGGCCTAAAGAAATATATGTATGATTATATTGTGAAAATAGCAATTGTCATTTCCTACAATAGTACAATGTTATTGTCTTCTCTACTCATAAGTAATGATATCACTGCCCTGGACTGCTTTAAGTAAGCTGCCTCTTAAGATAACGGTTCTCACCTCTAACATCAGGTTTCTTTTGATTTTCTACAATACTAATCTTCTTTTGGTAGGTGTTTCCTTCTGCCTTACATGCTGTTCCTCTGAATGTTCAAGTTCAAAACCTATGTGTATGTGTATTACTATAAAAACAAGATTTTTCATCTATAAAATGACATTGGGGCAGATCCAGACTTATGGCGGCCGTATGAACGGCATTTCTGTAGTTACAGACGAAGGGCCAAAGGGTTGGCAAGGGGAGGGAGGGAAATTAGGATGGGAGGGATAGGTTAGGGGGTTACAATTAGTTTCCCGGCGTAATTACCCACTGTTACGCCGGTTGACAGTTGACTTTAAGGTACCCTTCAGCCGGTGTAACAGTGGGTAAGTACGCTGGGACAGGGGGGAGTGTCGGGGGTAGTGCTTATGAGCTACACTGGCCGTACTTATGAAGTACGGAAATGTACTTATGAAGTACTTATGAAGTACGGCACAGCGTAGCTCTGGATCAGGCCCATTTTGCATATAAAAAATATGCCCAAATATAAATAGAAAAAATTTCAGAAAAAGATAATATTGGTAAGATGCATGTTTTATTAAATGTCAAAATATATGTTTGTATGAAAAAGAATTGAGTGATTCCCAGAACACAAGTAAAGCACAGCATGATTAACAAATAAAGTCATTTAATTTGTAATTCACATCAAAACAGTTCCCTCTATCTTACAAATGTCAGAAAGCAGAGAATGAGGACAAGTTTCCCGTAAGCATCTGATTCATCAGGATATACAGTTCATGTGATGGCAGAATAATAAAATAACAGGGAGAAAATCGCATTATCTTGCTTTGGAAAATAACCATTTACACACAGCTTTTGAACTGGAACATTCAGAGAAACAGCATGTAAGGCAGAATGAAACACCTACCAAAAAAAGATTAGAAATGTAGAAAATCAAAAGAAACCTGATGTTAGAGGTGAGAGACGTTATCTTAAGAGCCAGCTTACTAGAAGCAGACAAGCCAAATTCACTTTTGAGTCAACATTAACCCTACAGCTAACAGATCAATTGTAGAAAGAGTGATAAAGCAGAATAAATGGAGAGTTATGAGGCTTTAAGACATCAGTCTACTATCAATGATATGATTCACATCTGTCAACCTGTATTGAGTCTTATGCAGGCCATTTTATTAATAGAAATTAAATTAAAATCCCTGGTGTGTGTGGAATGTTTAATAGCTAATCTGTATTTTAACATTTCCTTACTATTCCCTATTATGGGCCAGATTCTGCATTGCATGTGTTTTTAACGTATTTTGTGAATAAAAGCAATCAAATGAAAATAATATATAATTTAAGACACAGTATTTTTGGTTATACTTATCTTACTTTTAAAACGTGAAATGCTGAAAAGTGTTACAATTGCATTTTCCTAAACTAAGTATAAGAAATAAATTATGTAAATGTACCCAGACCTTGTTTGCCAAACGGTTAAAAGCCCTGCACAATCCCTCACATCCTTTTAATCATATGATGGCATATGCACATGCCCCATACACTGAGAAGCTGAATTCCACATACAATTATTCTGAATAGTGCAATGCACACTACAATCATTAGTTGCTATGGACAACAACTTCCTTTTCCTTTCCTGCAGTTTAGTAAATCTAGCCCCTAGTATTAAGAGTAATGTATATATCCGTATATTTTTGGCAAATGTACTTGCCTATCTTGTGTCATATACCGCTACTGTGTGTTTGAGCCACTGCATCCAGCTCAATTGAACACATGAATAGCAATATTTTTTTTCTACTGTCCACCAAATACACTCATCCAATCACACTGAGTGTTATATAGTAAAACTAACAGCTATAAGGTAATGCAGTTTTTAGCCTAGAATGAAGGGGAGCTTTGAGTGTGCCATGAGTGTAGATAGTTGGCCATACGAATATTATGGTTTACTCAAACAATCAATAATTGATAAAATGGTGGGTTTGTAAATAAGAATTTAAGGTAAAAGTTTCTGTGTTCCCCATTGAAATACTAAATCTTCCTTATTCAAACATTGTTAAAGCTACCAACAATCAACATAACCACAGCATAAAAGCAGTATCACAGTCTAACAATAATACAGAGTAATCATTGTATTCTATATGAGCCTAGCAAGAATATTTTCAAGTAAAGAGCAAGAAGATGTAGGTATGTGAGCTTTACATTGCCATTTGCTCCAGCAAGGCCTTGTTCTTGTTATGAACAACATGGGAATACAAAAGGAGGTTGTTGGCATTAATGGTCTATAGGCATCGTCAATCCTAAAGTAACAATTTTATTGCACCGTAATATAATTAAAATAGTAGTATCATGAAGTGATTAAAATATTAAAAATGCAGACTAAGGATTGTTCAGAGTAATAAACAACAGTTAAGAGATGTATTCAATAATCAATTGAGCTATTGCTTGCTCATCAATGTTATATTATCCAAGTGCAGAGTCCTCCTATATGCCCTGACGTTTGTGTTGGCTTCCCGGTAGTTACCCGTTCATTAGAATGGGCTGGTGGTATACAGCAGGTCGCCCGCTTCCAGGTTCTGTTTAATGAAGGTTTTCCCACCATCTTGAGACAAAGGGCTCTATTTACAAAGATCATTTTCATATGATAAAGCCCGTTTTCGTGTGAAAATGGGCTTTTGTCATATAAAAACGAAGAGCTAGCTATTTACAATGCTATCATCACCATGGAAACCATGACAACGATCGCATTAAACAATCTGGATCGAATGAATGCGGGCTGGTATTTACTAAGTATCGTCCAACACATTAAATATCGCCATCTGAAGATGGCGTTAGGGTAAGTATTCCAGTGGTCTCCCAATATACCCCCCTTTTCCTCCCCCTATTAGCTGTTATTGGGGGGGGGAGGAGAGGGGGGTACATATCGGGAGACCGCTGGAATACAGTTAAGTACAGAAGTTAAAAAAAAAAATATATATAAAAAAATATACATTAAATATTTCTAACTAATTTTTAACTATGATTATTGAATATATCACTTAGCTATCGTTTATTACTCTGAACAATCCTTAGTCCACATTTTAAATTATTTTAATCACTTCATGATACTATGTTATGGTGCAATAAATTTGGAACTTTAAGAATGACAGTGCCTATTGACCATTATTGCCAATAACCTCCTTTTTTTCCCTTCTCTTCTTTAGCACTGTAAACTTTTATATTTATTACTTTTTGAGAGATTAGACTCTTTTATGGGGGTTAGTGCACAGTCCACTAATTACAGCAGCTATATGTAATTTTTGTTATCACTCAAATACAGGTTTTTACATAAATATATATCCTTCCTTTATAAAGCACCCATAGAAATAGGTTTTGTATGGCTGTAGATATGGCTTTCCATAATTAACACTGACTTATCCACTTCCTTTATGTCATGAGGATGACCTGGATGTTATGGATACACCAATGTAATAGGAAATGCACTGATAATAGACATGGTAAATTTTATGCAGAACTGCATTATATTGAAAGCTATATGAGAAAAAATGAATAGATACTGCTTGACAGTGATATCCTACAGTCTCTGTGTTTATCGATGCAAAATAATGTACTAAAGTACAACTTTTTAATTTATATATAAAAAAATTAAAAGGCAGTCTTAAGCAGTCCAAATAATACATCCTGTAGCTTTATAACAGGAAAAGCAAAATAAATAACCTTTCTGTCAAGGATTAAACATTAGATGCAAAATCAGTTTAAATACGGGCATGAGAAAGTACTATAAATGTATTGTCAATTGATTTATATGCAGACTTAATATGAATTTTGAAGTTATATAGTACAAATTATGTTTTTAATATTACATTTTGTAGAACAATAGCAAAAGGTCAGTAAAACAGTATTAAATGTTCCCATTTTGTTTTATTATATTAACGTAATACTTAGTCACCAGCATCAATGGATTTCTAATACGTGTTTACTGGCAAAGTGGCCTCAGCCATTTTAATTCATTGTTAATGGCATGATCCTATGCTGCACTATTTATCAGCACTGCGTAAGCATCATGTCACATCATTGACTCTCCTCATTGGTGCTCACAACCTTACCATCTCTCGGCAGTCTTCTTTCCTGAGATAAAAAGCCTGACTTATGAGCTGATCTGCATGAATACATTAGCAAGTTGAAGTCTCCATTGCATTAGGCTGCATACTGTAATCATTTTAGTATTGATTTGTAGTTCACAATGGTGAAGCTGCTGGAATAATTCCAATAAAATGTCTGTAATGACTTTTGATGTACTTTTTAGCAATAATAAACAAAACACATATGCTATGGATTTACTACTGTGCATTTCAATGCATATTTAAGTAGAAATATTTTTAAAATTACATTCTTTATTATATTAAAAACTGGTTGCAGTATTTAGAAAGACAGATATTTTTAACTCCCTGAAGACACAGGGAAGAGAGAGAGCCGAAGAAAAGAAAAGAGATTTTATGTTTTCTAAATGCATAGCAACACAGCTTCTAATTAACAGCATAAACTATGTTAAGATGCCATAGTATGCTCAAGAGGAAGGGACTGCGAGAGTCAACTGTGTTCCACATTTCCAAAAGCTGTACTGAAGATAAATGAAAAACATTATTTTACAGTATGACTTTATTGGATGTGTACACTGCTATGATTATTAACCATTTAAGCATCAGCCATATGGAAAAGAAGTGGAACCAGCAGGATGGAAATTGTGGAATCACATAACATATATGTGATATATTGTTGTTTAAGAGCAAGATTATATTATGTAAAAGGAAATGAAAATATTCATTTCTATGGATTAGATTTTATAGACTTACTAAGGATTCTCCATACCAAAAAGGCCTCCCCGAGCATCTTAGAATATAAATTTATTTATATTGCTTGCATTGCTAGTTATTTCTGTACTGATCAAGCAATGTGCAGACAATATACTCTAAACAACCATATGCACATAGGAAATGATAGTAGGACAAAAGATCTGCCAATGTTATACAATACAGAGGCTGTAATATGTCATATATTATGTATAGCACATTGCAAAAGGATCTAGTATTCTAACTACACTTGACTCATATTTCACCCTTGGAAATTCAGATGACATTCTTCTAGACACCCATTTACAGGTAAAAAGAAAATATCAGTTATTTTACCAAATCAGTAAGCTAGTGGTAAAAGCTGTTGTCTACCTTTCAGTAACCCCCATCTTCTCCACTTTTACCATAGTTCTTATTGTATGTGCTATATTAATAAAAAGATCCTTCAGCCTTGTATCTTAGAATGACTCCATTGGTCTGGTCAATGCATTAATCTCTCTACAGTAATAGGCAAACTGAATCGCTCTGCACTTAAATTGCCCTGGCTACTTTTATATATACAGTGGTGCCTGGGTCCCTACTTCAGGTAATATTGCAAGAGGATCCATATTTTTGGAAGTTCAGGACTTAAAAAGATAAAAGATTGCCGAAAAAATAGAAAACCCTTTTTAAGAACAGATGGGCAGTGCGGTGGCACAGGTAGTAGAACTTGTGCCTTACAGAACTGAGGTTATGAGTTCAATTCCTGGACAAGGCTTTATCTGTGTGGAGTTTGCATGTTCTCTCCATGTCTGTGTGGGTTTCCTCCGGGTGCTCCAGTTTCCTCCCACATGCCAAAAGCATATTGGTAGGTTAATTGGCTGCTAACTAAAATGAACCCTAATATGTGTTAGGGACCTTAGTATGTAGCTCCAATAGGGGCATGGACAATATGTCTGTAATTCCTATGTCTTCTGATATGCTTGTATAATGTATTACTAAAGGGTACAGTTGCAGTGGTGAGGTTGAAGTAAATTGAATATTTTCTTACCCTTATTATCATTCAGTTTGTCACTCATTAAATAATGTCCCTGAAGAGAATGGGCTTGATCCAGACCTAAGTAAGTGCTTGAAATTAGTTACTCCTGGGATAAACCATGCTGATTGCAGGGGAGTCATATTTCATCTGTTTCAAACAGTGTTAGAGTTGAGAGGTGATGTTTACTATCCCAAGTCTAAATCTGGTCAGTACCTGTGTGCAGTAAGCAATTCAAAAATATATCCCTGCATGCAAAGAATACAATACCTGCAACATGGTTTAGCCCAGGAGTAACTCATTTCAAACACTTATTTAAGTCTGGATCCAGCTAAATGTGACTACATTTGCACCTATAATGTGGTGATCACAAAACTCTAAATACATAATTTTAATAAATGTATCTAAAATGGGGAAAACAGAAACATTTCAAATTTTGCTATTGTAAAATACTGTATATCCTTTCATAAAAGCTTTAATTTGGGAAATATTGCACAATTAATTGGATTTAAAAGTCTTTCAGAACTCAAGCAGTCACAGTGAGTTGTTTTGATTTAGTTGAGTAAGCTTGATGAGATACATTACTTATACATTCCTTATATACCAATATTTGTCCTGATACAAGGTCTGTATTTCACACTCACATAGAGTGTATTTCACACTCAGTACACTCATATATTATACTGTCATGACCATACCAAATGGCATCTACCCATCACTCAAACATAGGTGTAGCTGAGGCCACTCAGATGTTGTTGCCATAATTTCTGTGTAAATATTTCTAGTATGTAAGTGTCTGTATTTACCACATACTGTATCACCCCTGTGTGACTTATTGAGGATAGAAGTGTAATGTGAATCATAGTGAGATCACTTGGTAAATCTATCCTAATAAAAGTTTGGAGGTTTGGTTCAAAAAATGCAGTAATGACAGCCTAATATATCATCCTTTAATTGCAGTGTGACCTAAAATGGCAAATGATGGTGTAAGAAAAGACAAAAATATTGAAGAGTTTGAGTTCACAAGTGGGTGTTCAATCTAAGTCAATGCTCTAAATAGGTGTTCCTTATTCATGTGCACTGATAAAGACTTCACTTGATTCTGAAAACTTAAAGTAGGCCCTGGCTGTTGAAAGTGGGAATTGTAATGACAATTTACAGGTGTCTGGATAGCGTAGATCACAGGCAGAGGATTTCTGGATCCAGAGCTAAATTTTTTACTTATTTTCATGAGGAGTTTTCTCAGATTTAGGAGATATACATTAAAGGAAATAAAACTTATCCTTTCCACCAATGCCAATTACAAAATAATAAATCACATATAATCTTGAACATGTTTTTCAGGTCAGGTGTTATATGAAATGTTAAAATGTTAAAGCTCTGTTTTGGTACAATGGCTTAATTGAAGGTGCCTTCAAATACACAGTGGATGTTGAGAGTGACTACTAGTCGATTTGTCCAATTTCATATCTCTCAATTAAGAATTGGGTACAGTTTAAGGCGAAAGCTTTAATCTATTACAGGCATAGTTATTGTGGGGCACTCAAGGTGTAGTGAAACTTCAAATTCCATCTCAACAACATAAGTATAGCATTTAAAACATCATATAAAGGTAATAATTATATTAATAATAATAATCATGATACTGATTAAAAAATACTCATACGTTTATCATTTTCACTTATTATAGTAGCAAAATGTAATCGCTATTTTGATTTTCCTTTTTTTTTTTATTTAATGTGGCTTTTAGATAAATACATTCATAAGAGAAAAGGTAAAATGAAGGTAAAACAATTTTATCCTATCTGAATAGAAAAAAAAAAAAAATAGTCTGTGGCGGCTAACCAGTTAGGTGTGTGAGGCAAGTCCCTGGGTTTTCAGGCTCATTGACAGATCTATACAAATGGAGTACCTGTATTGGGCTTAACTTTCAAAGAAACCCTGACACCCTAAGCCTTGAGTCACAGAGTTCCCTAAAAGAGCTCACTGGACCCCTGGCTTACAGAAGTATGAGGCTGCACACACTGACAATTATAACAGCGATATAACTGCAGGCAACAGCAGGATAGGTATACTCACAGATATAACGAATGACTGCAAACTCTATGCACACGTAGTACTGCATGTCTGCCCAGCAAGGTGTCTAACTCCGACTTACAAGGCGCAAACAGGTAGTGCCAGTGTAGTAGAGCCTGTCAGTGAGATGCTGACGTCTTCTCCACTGACTATGAAGGAGTGCATCTCCAACAAATGTGACCCTGAGTGTAGGTGTTAGAAGAGTCAGCGAAATCCCATGTCACTCCCCTCACTCTTGCGAACTTTAGGTCAGCACTGCCCTTACTGTAAAATGTAAATATTTCCCCGCTGTCTATCTTATGGAGTAGAGGCAGGCGTAGAGGATGCATTGCCCTGTCAGACTAACTTAGTTCCATACACCTTGAGATCTATTGCGGAACATTTGGCATGTGCATTGTCATAACCAGATATTCTCCTGACTTCCACAATAAGAGTGTGGAAGTGGGGAGATCTTATTAATTCTGAATCTGGCCCATTATCATTATCTAAATGGAAAAACATACTTGCATATAACATACTGTTATATATGTTACGAACAAAAAAATTATAATTTACTACTATGTTTTTTTTAGAGAAAACAATACAGTGCGACAAATAAGATATACAAATGTAAAAATTGATCAGTAAATAAATTAGGCAGTCTGCTTGACTTTGTAAAAAACAAAGCAAAAAAACCTGTGATTTTTGTTCTTCATTCTAACCACATTAAAGCTCAACTGAACCATCCTCTTGAAAATCAGGCCATGAAAGCTGACATTTCCATCTTAGTCCTTAAAATCATAATCATTAATAAATCAACAGTCTAAGAGCTCAGATATGGGAGGGGGTTTTCAGATTTAGACTGCATGGCGGCTGTTCAATTTGAAACCTGAATATTATTTTAACCCACCGTGTGAGAGCTAAAATAATTTACCTATATTTATTCAAGTATTTTCATTACGAAAGACTATAGAAAAACAGTAGTGGCAGATCCAGAGTTTAAATGTAAGGACAACACAGATACAAGTGTACACAACCATGTTGCAATGTTTTTGATCTAATTTATGACTGCTGAGTTCTTTTAAATACCATACTCTTTATACCACTGTAACCTTACAGAAATAACCACACGGACAACTTTGTATGTGTAATTAATAGTAATAAATGCATTAATCATTGAATATTTAAATGTTTATTTATTTTATTTAAATTAACCAAAGTGGTGGCAAAGAAATCAGAAGCAAGTGCCACAATCCACTAACACGACAGAGCAACTTTATAAACAAATACATACAAACTCTACTACCAGCTGAAACACAGCATTACCCACTCGAGCAAGTCTGTGCCTAACTTAAAACCAGCCTGACTTCTCCTCCTTCCTACCACTCCCAACTGGCGCTTGCACCCACCCATTTGAGTGAATCAAAGCCTTCCTTAAAACCAATCGCTACTTATAAACTTGTAAAAAAAAATGGGGTACAACTTCCCCCAAACATAAAACTCCACTCCACATTACCATGAGCAAGCTTATTTACACATGCTTTCTCGCCAAAGTAGAGCAAGTACCTAACACCCTGTCCCACCACCAGCTCATCCCATTAAACCTTCTAACAACTTCTACAAAGCTCCATACCTACATATAATAGATGCACTCCATCTTTCCAGTATAAATGCAACATATTTTGTTTCAAGTCCTCATGCCAACATACTATGGTGGCATGAGGCCTATGAGGACTATGCCATCAGTCTTCTTTATCAATTTTGCAGCCTCCCTGTTAACCTTTCTTCTCACCCAATAATGAACCACACCTTAACCAGAACCTTTCCACACTCTCTGTTACGCTCTCAGAGAGAGAAAGGTAAGGGGGAGGAGAGTGGAAGTTTTAGAAAAGATGGAAAGACATTCAGAGCACAACCAGTGATTCTCAATACCCAGTATGAACAATAAAGAGGAACTTGATTGGTAGCAAGGACAAGACACTAAATGCACTGTCGGCCAACTGCCACGCAGAATTGCTAAATCATCTTTAATCCTGATAATAAGACCAATGCCTGTTAACACTCTAAGGTCATTACCTCCTAAATGCACTACCAGGATATTGGGGGGTTCCAAACAAGCCACTTTATGCTTGCACTGTGGCAAAAATTCAGTCCACAGCTGTTAGGAAACAGACCACCAGGGCGAGGAGTCTAACCAGAGCCTAGTTTTCACTGGAGCCCCTGATGGTGGGGACAGTCTGGGCTGCAGAATTCTGGCAGGTCGCGGCCCCCGGTAGACTGAACCTATGCTTGCGGTTGAGTACACGGAACAAATGCAAGAATGCAAAAACCCCAAGTGATAGCAACTAACAAACACCCAAACAGACAGTGGACGATACAAGGGCAAACTCTCACAGATACACACACTGACAGCAGAAAACACTCAACCACAAGGCAAGGAATGAAAGCAGGATGAAAGCACAAAGTACACAAAGGAGAGGCTAAGGAAGGTCTCTCAATAATCAGAAGAATGTACAAGGCAAGGAAAAGGAGATTGAAAGAGAGTGCCTAAGCAAGAAGCTATAATCGGCAGCGCCATGCTGCAGCGCTGCCTGTGATATAGAGGCTGCAGCCACGCCATTGGCTGCAGCCTAACACACCTCCAGTGATAGAAAGCACGTATTGGTGCCATGGTAACGGCCATGCGTACCCAAAGACAGAACGGCAGGCATGGGGAGAAAGAGCCGTGGTGTTACACTGAGAAAGGTAAGTGTTACAGGCTACTGCATGTAACAACAGAATCCCTCTCTTGCCTATCCACCATACACACACCAAACTTTTGCCTGACACATGCTTCATAGCTAATGGGTGCCTATATGTCGAAAATATAAAAGAATGACCTACCACCCACACCTGCAAAGGTCCATTCTGAGGAGTTATAAGAGCAAATAACGAACCGAGATTTAACAAGAAAAACATAATAAAAAAGAATGAAAAATGACAGAGCCCAAAAAAACAACAACAGCTAACCAGTAGAAAAACAATGCAGTTGACCAAGAGAAAAGGTAAAAATCTTACAAGTAAAATCTCTGAGCCTACTAAATTTGGACTAGACTTGTACTACACCTAGGTGGCTCATTTAATGGAACAAAAAGTGCAGGCAAAAATTTCCTTGCACTAAGTCTAAGTGCAAGCCTATGTGCCTGTTCAGCTGCCAGCACTACTGCCTACCAGCCTTATTCTTCACAAGATAACCTGATATATTTCTTGTAAGCACTAGTCTTCCATTGACCAAGTTCCTTAATACCGTAGTCTGATAGCTCAACCCTCACAGCCTCCATGTCCACCCCAATCCAGAAAAAATGGGTGACGAAGCCTCAACATCTGGATACACCTTTGAAATACAACTTTAAGCTGAAAAATGGTTGGAGGAATATCATCATAATGTGCTACACCTCGGGTCACTAGGGGGCAGTGTTTTATATAAGAGATGACGTCAGTTACAGTGGGGGTTCTAGTGTTTCTGACGTCATTTCTTCTATAAAACACTGCCCCCTAGTGACCTATTCGTTATTAGGAGCATTTCGGATGAAGAACAGGAGGTTCCCAGCGTTGTGGCAACAGGAGAAGATCCAGAGAACCAGAGCAGACACTTCAAGCAAGCTGAACCCAGAAGAACACAGACTACAATGAAGAAAAGAACGCTTCCCAAGATGATGACATCAAACGGTGAGTGCCCAAACCTTTTATTAATTTTAATACAACACACACTACATTACATTACACTTAGATTAGGAGAGATGACCACCGGAGGTAAGTGCACACAGTAGGGAACATTGTTAGTTAGGGAATATTTATTTTTTACATGCATACATAGTGTAATGTGTTAATGTATGTTTATTGCTGAATGTACTTTTTTTTTTTAACACATCCTGTTCCATTCTGTTGGCCAAGGTTCTGTGTACCATCAACCAGCAAAATATGCACCAAATTGCACTGCACCAGCTGCATCTGTCCTCAACTGAAGTTCCTGACTTGTGACTTCTGGCGCCTGCCACAAACATACTCCATTAAATTCCTGTAGAAAGGTATCCCACACGATTAATCCTACCCAAACAGCAGGCAACAGTTTGACCTTTCCATGTGGGCCCTTGACCCCCACTGCCACCAATTGCAATTGTCTGCTGAAAATCTTATTCATGGGAATTATCCTACATGCAAAGTTCAGGGAATCCATCAAAGTTTGAACCTTTTGCAGGGTAACGCTAACGGAAGATCTTGTCACTGCCAACTTACCCAGAAGAGCTTCTACCTTCGACACCGATAAACGGCACTTGTCTGCCTGGGTATCGCCTTCAGTTTTCCAAAAGTAATTGGCACGCCTAAATAATTAAATAATGCTTGTATGAAGAAAATAATGTTTTCACTTACTGGGAACCCACTCAGACCAAGCAGGAGGAAATCATCCAGGCAGGGCAGTATTAACAGAATTGTAGGCCCTGGGCAAAGCAATGCACAGGGGCCCCTACCCACCCATTCACAGGAATAAAAATGTCCCCCAGTATTCCCAAAGCATGTCACTCCAGCCCCCCATTATCTGTCCAGATCCCAGTATAACTATAATGTGTCTCCAGTCCCCCATTATTCCCAAACCATGTCACTCCAGCCCCCCATCACGTGTTTCCAGCCCCCCAGTTCATCATCATGTCTCTCCA
>WWET01001728.1:65787-78877 GCA_011038615.1 Limnodynastes dumerilii | reverse complement strand
TCCAGTCCCCCACCATGTGTCTCCAGTGTATCACTGTCATAGTAAAGATTACAAAGTCTGAAAAGAGATAACATTGGTAGCAGGATACATAGGTGCAGTAGTGATTACTGACCAAGAAAAGACAAATAGTAAAACACTGTCCCTAATAAAGCTACCAGAAATAGATGTCACACTGCTGTCAATATAGGGATGCTAAGAGCAGTCACAGCAATCATTAACCATAGATCTGTTCTCAAGCAATACAATTGTTACTGTGACTGTAATACAGATTTATTACACCATATATTCTGGACTGTTGAACTTATTTATAACTTACCTTGACTTTGCAGATGATTTTTTTCTATTCTCTCTTCTCTGCTCCAGTTCAGGCTCCTCTTCATTTTCCTTTCACTTTCCCCTGCCCCTCGAGGCAGCAGCGTGGAGGCTGTCTGAGAGATCCTGTCTGACGTTGCTCTGGCTCATTCACTCACTTGACAGACAGCAAACAGAGCAAATGAATGATTCAGGGAGCTCAGTGTCTTAGTCCCTTCTCTCTCCTCTGCAGCTTCCAGCAGAATGATCTAAACAGAAGCTGCAGGAGGGGAGAGACAATAGACAGGCCCGTTTTTTCCACTGGGTAGTTTGGGCTAGTGCTGGGCTTTGCTGAAGGGCCCCTTGATGTGTGGGGCTCCCACTAGCCCAAACTGCCCAGTGGAAAAGACTGCCCTGCATCCAGGTAGTGCTCAAAGACCTTTACCTACCTCAATGCACCAATGAAGAAATGAACTGAACATTTGCCCCATGGGCAAGCAATGATTAGCATACTACTGTCCACCCCACTTGATTCACATAAACTTAAACGATTCTGGGTGGAGAGGGCAAAAGGTAATAATAAGATTTGATATCCAATTTGGCCATCTGCACTCCCCTCCAATAACTCACAAACATTTCAGGGGCATCTTTAAAAGACTGATAATGGACTGATGCCGTCGTCTCAGGAAAAGCATCATTAATTGATGCACCTTTGGGGAAGGACAGGTGCTGAATAAGCCGGAACTTTTCAGGTGTTTTTTTGGCACTACTCCTACAGGAGACACCATGAGTCCAGCCAGAGGTGGGTGATCAAAGGGGCCAATCATTCTACCCATTACAAAGGTTACATAACCTATGAGATGGCACATCCCTGACAATGGGCAGTTTAAAATATCAAACTTGAAACCATTAAATAAAAAGTCAGCTCGATTCCTATCAGATTACTTCAACCACTCTCCCAACTTATCTAGAATTGCCAGCGTGGGTGCTTTATTTAGCAGCTGGGGGCCCCTGGTGCTTATCACCTCCTTTTCCCTGTCTGTGTACCACCACAAAGCCAGTTAGAATAGGACTTTTATTGGTCCTTAAAGTATTTTCCTTTCTTTTTAGCTTTGTTCCTATTAGCATCACACATCGCAAACACATCCACATACAGGTCCCTTTTTATGCGCTCCCTTACACTAAGTCTAATCCCCCTGCCAAGGGCTGTTATGGAACAGTGGATCATTCCTCTACCACCTAAAGCGACGTCTGTAATCTCCCTGTTAGTTCTGCGCCTAGGGCGACAGCAGCTCCGTTTTGATAGACTGTGCTCCATGAATCTCACTAATTTCCTAGGCTGCTCAACAAGGCTTGAGAAGAGTAAAAAGAAGAAGACCAATCAGAATCACCTGCATAAAAGAGATCTGACTCACCATCATGCCACTGATGCTAAAGGAGCCTCTGGTGTATACTGCTGTGCTGGCACTGGATCCACCATTGTAGGCAATGCCAGTCGGCGACGCCCCCGTTTTTGTTTTATGAGACCGGGAAACAACATGTGCACCAACAGATGAATTTTTTAGATTGTCTAGCATTCATTTCCATGTTTTTCACCTGAAAGGACACTAGGAAGAGAGGGGTGTGAGGCACTGGAGATGGTGACAGGAAAGACACAAATGATGGACCAACAGCCTCTGACTGACTAGTTATGCTTCTGCTTTCCCTGCTGCTTTGTGACTATGCTACCTACTATATCTCCCATACTGTTCATGGTGAGCAGATCCTGATATGTGTCCCTCTCTCGGTGATAATGGAGGGAATAAAAACAAGACCTAGTACATGACTGTGGTGAATAAGTCTGCTGCACCTGCCCATGTCGGCGATAATGGTTACTATGGTGGGCCAGCTCCTCCTAATCACTTAACACCTGATGTCACATTTCGCTATCTGTGGTGTGTGGGGGGCACCATCTCCTATTTTTATTCCTCATCACTGTATCTGGCAAATTTCACATTCATCCTCATGATCTCCACCATGACTATGGGGCTCTACAAAGACTGTGTGTGCCTGTGACAATGGTGCTTGGTGCAAAATTGTGGGATTAATATTAACATATGGGGCCGGATTCACAACCCCGTAATTTTTCACATACATGCCTAATTTTATAATTCTAACTACTATACATGCGTAATAACTATTTTACGCAATCTACGCAGCGTTTCATTATGTATATTGCGTAAATGCAGTCTTTAAAGACCACAGGGCTGATTCAGAGATGCGATTGCGAAAAGATCGCAAATATACGCACCTTTGCTAAAATCTTAGCAGGTTCCAGCCCACTGCAAAAACAGGCACTCCCCTTGCAAACAGCAGTGGATCTTAAAGTTAGACCACCATTGACTTGCCCTAACTATACGCTGTCATTTGGGATCTTAAGTGACGTGGTAGCGTTCATTTAAGATCCTAAGTGTCAGTCCTCGCCCACTTTCCCTCATTTCCCTGCCTCCCCCCGCCCATTTCCATGCAAATCCTTAAGATCTTAAAGATTCGCTGCACTTAAGATCTTAAGTGCTTGCGTGCGATTCAAACTTACGCTCTTAGCGAATTTACGATCCTAACCGCTACGTAAACGGCGTTGCACTATTACTACGCATGCGCAGTTTTGCGAATTTTCTAGGATCTTAAATATACGCACCTAAGTGCCGTGGAAATCGCATCTCTGAATCAGGCCCCACATGTATGTAATCTACGCAAGAAAATGCTATGTAAGTTGCGTAAAATAGTTACTACACATACGTAGTAGATAGAATCCTAAAATTAGGCAGGTATTTAAAAAAATATGGGGTTGTGAATCCAGCCCATTATCTTTAAGTATTTGAACTAACTGAAAAAGAAAAAGGGATGATCTGGACACTCTTCTATTCTTTAACAAATATAAATCCAAGTACATCTACATAGATCTAGTGCAATTTACACTTCCAAATATATAGGTACCACTACTTACAATCTGGACCAAAAACATTCCCAAAGTCCAAGAAATAAATTAGCTCATTAAACAGTAAGATAAAAACCATGAAATATCTGAAATCAGACATGTAATTGAAAGTACATTACAAAACTTTGCATAGAGCATATATAGCTATTGAAGAAAGCATATGGTTTCTGAAGACCCAGGTAATTGCCTTAAGTGTAATTTTCCCAATGCTCACTTTTATCATTCTAGAAGGAGTGAGGGCTGAATAAGCAAAAGGGAGATTAAACTCCCTGTATGGAAATCTGCAGGGCATGCATCTTACCTAATGGTGTCATTTTAGCTTGGGGAGGACATGCTATACATTATCCAGGCATCAAGTATGATCAGTTGCACCTTTATAGACCCGATGGTATTCAGGAGTGGTGGTAGTTCTATTCCCTGATATATAGCACTCGGTCTCCATACCCTGTACAATTTTGCACAGTTTTTATTGATTTTTATTGTTTATTTATTTATTTGTGATATATATTTGACATATTAGCAGCTTTTTTAACCATCAATAAATCTTTCATTCTGTATAGCGCTCCTATTACTTTTTCTTTATCTTTATTACCTTGGGGAAGTAGCAATCCCCCAGTGGGCAGCATTAGGACTTGTAAGATTCATTTACCCATTATATTTATTTTAGGTGCATTATCTAGATAGTTAACCAGACACACCAGCGCCGTGCATTGGGAGTATTTCTCCCCTTTTTTTCCTTGTAGTCCTATTCCAGATGCATGAAAGCCCAGCGATTGAAAGCCCTATACAAATTTCACTACAACAATCATCCTAGCATGGAAATTATAGCGGCTGCTGAAATGTGTAGAAAAAAAAGAAAAAGTTACCATATACATCCTTGTTTTTCAGGATTACTGCTTTTTTAACACTACACAACTCGGTTATTTTGTTCCTCTGTTTGTGATAAGTTATACATTTTATGTAATTTATTTTGTAAACAAAATTTCCAAATTTGGGATTTCTTTCATTTTTTGACACTGCTTCTTAATTGCCGTGTTTGCCTCAACATATGTTGAAATAGAAAGATTACTCAAAAAAAGTTCTCTTTACAACATTTAGGCTAGTTCAGCTGCCACTTGAATTTTTCTCTCTTGTTTTGGTATTGTGATCTTGTTATATGATGATAAAATAATATCTTTACTCTTGCAAAGTTGACAACAATACAAAAAAGACAATTACTGTACCGTACAGCTCAGTATCTCACAGGACATAATAATTACTCCCTATATTAGGAGGTGCACCTTGAAGTTTTGAAATAATTCAGAATAAAAGGATCTCGAGTCAACACACAGACATGACAACTCAACAGTAAAACTTTTAGAAAGGGCACTGAATGTCCAAAAATGTCAATATTTAAACCTTTGTAAATTTATTAGACAAATAGATCGAATTACAAATATTATTTAATTTAACACATCAAATTTCAGATATTATTAGGTATATTGAAGTACTATTATGTACACATAGGTATGATGAAATATAAAAAAAATTGTGAATAACAATCAGTAAAAACTGTGGAACAAGACAGGAATAACAAGTAAATACTAGGAATTAAGTACTGCGACCCATAAAGGAGGCTAGCTCTATCCCTAAATCAACACCCCCCATAACGGCCTCACGGCCTGCACTTCGCCTATTCCTAGGCAGTATACGTGCCCTATGGGTTCCCCTGAAGGTATGGGTCTGGCATGCAGCAACAAACAATTAACACGATCCTGTCTTGTAGTCACCGCCTCCAGTGCACATGGAGGCAGGAAAGGAGTCTGACGTGCGTGTTTCGCCTGAGCTTCGTCGTAGGAGGCTGTGGATCAGATGAGTAATGCCCGTGTATTTATCCCGCCGGCTACCAATCAAAAGGGACCGCAGGAGCTCAATCAAGGCAACAACTGAACCGCAAAGGATTACAAAGAAAGACAAACAAATCTTGTTAATTTTGTTTCAGATTATCAAAAATGATTACATTGTACTTGGATCATAAGAGGAGAGACCCGGGTTACTGGAAATGAACATTAAAAGTAAATGTGACAACAAAAAATGAACGGCAACAATAAATTCTTTAGACAACATTGTGTCTTATATCGTTTAACAAAAGCAAAATTAAATACGTACATACGGACAAATATCACGATTATAGTAATGCTATTGATTGCTTGGTTGCATCAAACATCTATAATACATCGTAGGATCTATCACCAATATGACGGTGTTACAATAAAACATCAGACATCAATTGGTTAATTTAAAGGGACCAAGAATACAACAAAGACATACTAAGGTAAATAGTCTGATATAACAGCAATATATATATCGCTGATAATCATGTCAATAAAGTACATTGTATATGATCCCAACAATAACATCCAGAAGTTATTAAAAAACATTGAATTAATTGTTCTTATATCCATCGCTGATTGCTATTAAAACAAACACTGCAAAATCTAAAGTTGACAACAAACAGTAACTTTTGATGAATCAAATCAAATCTTGTGTTTAGGAGTATCAACTAAAGTAACTGGAACTTGCAATAAATAATTATTTTAAGTGTTAAAATGTCAGCATATATCAACAGAGCTGTTCTAGAAGTGCAGGCATTTATGATATAAAAAATATTGTATTCAATGCATTTTTATTTATTAATTATTTTTCAGCATATACATAGTGTAGGACAGCTTTCACTGGTGCACCAAATAAAAATCCAAAGACATAAAAATGTTCTTCCTAATAAATTATTGCACTAAGAAGAAATTCTCTGGCTTTCCTCCTGAAAACCTGGCACCATATCCAGACTTATGCAAAATTGATCATGCTTTTTCTGATCAAGCTTATGATTTATGCTTCAGGGAGTGATTTGGATCTAGAATTCCACACTATTTCTGCTTATGGGCATTTTTGATGTCATTGCAAGTGTGAGTGATAGTGGGAGGGAGTGTATTTAAATTCTACACTAAGGGTGCTGCTTTCAGAGCTCTAATGAGAGCACCAGTAGAAATCTGGATCAAGTCCCTAATGATTTACTATGGAAGAAAGAAGAAAAATAGTGAGTAAACAACACTGGAAAGACCTATTCCTGGGAAGGCACCAGGAGAAACTTGTAACAGGATTGCTGGAGCAGCGATGGAGATGGTGGCAGTGGATGAGGGACCCGCTACTGCTATCTCCACATTCTGCACCTTACCTCTGCATTCAGTACCTTCCTGCCACATGAAAGATTGCAGTGGCGAATCCATGGAAAGGACCCCCCATTGCCATCATGGATGTGGCAGGAACTTCTTGAATGCACAAGTAAAGTACATAATGGGGAGATGGTGGCAGGAGGTCCCTTCTCCGCTACCTAACAACAGAGACAGGATGTTACTAGGTAGCAGAGGAGGGACCCGCCACCTTGGGAATACTGAGGGACTGGAGACACATGATGGGGGATGCTGGGGGATGGAACACATAATGGGGATACTGGGGGATGAAGACACATGATGGGGATACTGGGGGGCTGGAACACATGAGGGGGATACTGGGGGGCTGGAGACACATGATGAGAATACTGGAGAGCTGGAAACACTTGATGGAAATGCTGGGAGGGGGGCTGGAGAGACATGATGTGGGATTCTGTAGAGCTGGAACACATGATGGGAATACTGGGGGGCTGGAGAGACATGATGAGAATACTGGGGGGTTGGAGGCATATGAAGGGGATGATGGAAGCTGGAGACACATGATGTGGGATTCTGGAAGCTAGAGACACATAATGGGGAATACTGGGTGGCTGGAACACATGATTTTTAATACTGGGAGCTGGAGACACATGATGGAGGGTACTAAAAGCTGGAGACACATAATGAGGAATACTGGGGGCTAGAGACACATGATGGGAATACTGGGAGCTGGAGACACATGATGGGAATACTGGGGTGCTGGAAAGACAGGATGTGGCACCTTCCTGCCACATCCAAGATGGCAGAAACAGGTCCATAGAATGGACCCCAGCGGCCGCCATCTTGGATGTGGCAGGAATTTCCTGAATGCACAGGTAAAGTACAAAATGTGGAGATGGTGAGAGGGGGTTCCTCCTCCACTATCTAACTACAGATGTTTCTAGGTTTCTAGGTAGCAGAGAAGGGACTTGCCATCGCCATCTTGGGAATATTGGGGGGCTAAACACATGATAGGGGATACTGGGGAGCTGGAGACACATGATGTAAATACTGGAGAGCTGGAGACACATGATGGGTATAATGGGCGGGGGGCTGGAGAGACATGATGAGAATACTGGAGGGTTGGAGGCATATGAAGGGGATGCAAATAGGAGGTGGAATAATCCAACCGAACCAATGCACGTGAATTACCCTTGCATAAGGGTGCAGCTATGTGTGATAATTCTCTCACTGGAATTAATTAACTTGTTCTCAATAATAATAATGCAGAATTCATTTGTCCAAGAGAAAAACCAAAAACCTCTTAAAGACCAGTCCTGAATTGTATTAACCAAACTAGTTAATGATATACTGTAACAACGACATTAGATAATAGAATTGAGACAGCTATGATTCATCAATAATATACCCATAAATAAATGGTAAATATGCAATGGGTCATGAGCATAAGATAAATAGTTGCCAAAAGTAGAAACAATGTTCAAATTTATGTTAAATAGTTGCAGTAGAGAATAATGCCAGGAAATGAATCTCCAAAAACAAGGTAAGGTATGTGGAAATAAGTTTTACTTATCCATATGATGTTTGCAGGCGTGGATCCTTTATAGCTCCAGGGTGCAGATACGAAGGGGCACCATCCTATTTTAATCCGGAAGGTCTTGTCCCTGTAAACAAAATAATTGTCTCACGACAATACTTTACCTCTTCCGAGGCATGTAAGAAATCCCTTCCTATGCTTGGAGAAACAGGAGCTGGATCCGACGAGGCATATAGTCACCGGGAGAAAATAGAGTGGCGTCTCTCTATGATGCAGACACCACGAGGCTGGTTTCCCTGACGCGCTTTTCGCATAGGCTTTGTCCAGGAGAAGCAGCTGACAGGTGTAGCGGCTGATCATCTTTTAACCGCTGCCCCCACAAATGGAATGCTCGTAGGTTTACCACCTGACATTGGTAGTGGACATCTGATAGGGGATGCTGGGAGCTGGAGACACATTATGGGGGACTCTGGAAGATAGAGACACATGATGGGGAATACTGGGGGGCTAGAGACACATGATTGGAATACTTGGAGCTGGAGACACATGATGGGGAATATTGGGAGCTAGAGAAACATGATGGGGGATACTGGAAGCTGGAGACACATGATGGCAAATACTAGGAGCTGAAATTACATGAATAGTAGATCCTGGGGGGATGGAGACACATAATGGGGAATATTTTTTCCTGTCATTTTGACAGACGTTAGACTAGTATTGCATATTGCCCAAAATTTTTATTGAATCAAGTTATAAATTTATTTAAAAAAAGGAACTTAATGAGTTAATAGGATTCTTGCTGCATTCCATTTTCAATTGTCAAATTTAAAAACTTAATAATAATGGTAGACTAGCTTAAAAAAAAGAGTAGGTTGTGAACTATAAATGAGAATTGTGTATTTAGGAATATACATTAGCAATAAACAACAAGCACGATAAAACAAAATAAAACATTAAACCAGTTAACACAGATGCACTAATTATATTCAGTGACTAATAGGTTTATTATTCATAATTAAAGTTTTGATGGTAAGGCATTCTTTTGGATATGTATTGTAATAAATTCAACAAAACAATAACGAGATAGATGGATGGATATAGGAAAGGTACCTATAATTGAATAAATATTATCCAGTAATTAGAATAATTTATTGTTTTATACAATTGTGTGCAGCCAATAAAGTTTTGAGACATCTGGGGCCAGATTTACTAAACTTCAGGTTTGGAAATATGGAGATGTTGCAACAAATCAGATTCTAGCTGGCATTATCTAGTCTGTAATAGGAAACTGAGAGATAGAATCTGATTGGTTCGTATGAAAAATGGACCTGATTCACACCTAACAAGCTTCTGCTTCTTAGGTGCGGATATTTGAGGAATTACCTATGCATGCGTTGTAGGTCATTTACGCGATCTACGTACCAGCTAGGTTTTTAAAGACCGTACGGAGTAGTTTAGTAAGAAAGAGGCAGTGTAATGCCGCCTCGGGGAGTGTTTAAGTAGAAGTGGGAGGGATTTAGATTAGCCGGGGAGAGCAGGGTGGAGGCGGGGAGAGACATTGTCCATGCGTAGTTTCCTTCTTAAGAAGGAAATTACGCACAGTAAGATAAGATACCCCAATGGCACTCTTAAGTGCCATTAGGTACCTAAATCCAGGGGTACGGGTTTGGGGCAGGATGAGAGAGTTAGGTGCCGATCTGTCCGCACCTAACTCACTCTTAACTGTGAACACGGTCCAGCATCTCTACTTTTACAAACCCGCAGCTTAGTAAATCTGGCCCCTGGACAGTAACAAATGTGTATGCTTTATATTACTTAAATAAAAAGCATGTTTTTAGCATTGAGAAATATATACATTTTATCACTGGTTCAGGAAAATCTGTGCCCGCTACAAATACTTACCATTGCATCAAACTAGTTGTTGCAATGGTAAATAGGAGTAAGTGAAATGAAAGTAAAAACGAGAATAATTAAGAAACAAATTCTTAGTGTAAACCTGAAATCTAAGAATCTGTTTGCATTCCACACCACTTTTTTCCAACAGCATTAATAATGTATTTGATCAGAACAGAAGATAAAATATCATTGTTTATAAAATTCTCATCCCCCCTTTCTGCCCACTTTTTTTTATCTGCTTATTATTGTGTGTAGCATTAGATTTCTCTATCACAAATAGACCAGAGATACTGGTCTGTTAATTATCCCTTCTATTGTGTTGTTCACATCCACAGTTGATTCCAAAAATATTTAAAGGTCCATCAAAGCCCAGTTCTCTCCTGGTAGTAAAGTACAGTAAAGTATTTCTAAGAAACTATAATAACTGAATGCAATTAAATTAGGGTTTAATAATCAACCTAAGTACACACAAGCATGATTTCCATGGCTCTGAACAAAATGGTCTGATTGCCAGGAAAATCATGAAGCTTGTACACACTGCCCAAACCTTGGGCCGGATCCAGAACTACGTCTGTCTTCCATAGATGGACGTAGTTCACTAAACAGTAGCTACTGCGCATGCGTAGTAGCTACTGTACGTAATCTGCGTATCGCTTCGATACGTAGATTGCGTATATGCGGTCTGTTTAGTGAACTACGTCCGTCTATGGAAGACGGACGTAGTTCTGGATCCAGCCCCTTGCCAATTGTATAATGTGTACACAGCATTAGAACTGTTCCATTCCTATACACATTACTACCAAACTTCATGACCTACGCAGACAATATAAGCTAGACCAGTGCTTCGCAATTGGTGTGTCGCAGCACACCAGTGTGCCACAAGAAGTTTGTAAGTGTGCCATCGGCAGTGGCAGATCCAGGGGGGGGATCCACCACTGCCCTCCAGGGTGCTGGGGAAATCCCCGGTGGATCCCCAGTGCCTGCAGGCTCAACCGCTTATTGCAAGGGGTTCGACATTTAGAATCCCTGCAAAGAGCTTGCTGTGCTGTGCACAGCCACAGCTCTACCAAATGACGCTAGCATGACCTAAGGTAACATCAGCGTCATAATTCTGCAGAGAGCGCGCCATGGGGGGGAGAGCTGGAGAAAGGAGAGCAAAGGTAAGTGTGCTGTGTGCTTAGAATGGGGATTTGAAGACTGGACATGGAGGGGGAACAAAGACTGGATGGGCACACATAAAGAGTGGGCAATAAGACGGAATGGACACATAAAGAGGTGCAATAATGTTATCTGGACACAGAAGGAGGGAAAAATAAAACTAGGTGGACACACATAAAGACTGGCTGGCCACTAAAAGGTGGGGCAATAAGACTGGCTGGACACAAATAGAGGGGGCAATAAAACTGAATAGATATACAGTAATAAGGCTGGTTGCACAAACAGAAAAAGGGGCCAATAAGGCGGACTGGAAAAAAATTAAGATGGGGCAATAAGGCTGAATGCACAAAGAAGGAGGGGTCAATAAAGCTGGGGGGATACACAGGAGGGGAACAGTAAGGCTGACTGGACAAAAACAAATAGGGGGCAATGAGGCTGGATGGACACAGAAGGAGGGGGCAATAAGGCTGAATGGACACAGGAGGGGATAATAAGTTAAAAGTTAAAATTAGTTATAGTTATAAACTAACATAGTAAACATTAGTTATAAGAAAAAAAAGTTATTAGCTGCAATGTTGAATTTATTAAATAAAAAATAGCAATTAAATGTAATTTCTGTTTATGTTCCTGCATTATTTTAATATTTTTACTTTTGGTGTGCCGCAGAATTCTGGAAAGGACTTGGGTGTGCAGAGGGTGAGAAAAGGTTGAGGAACACTTAGCTTAGACCATACCTTTGTTCAATGTTGGAAGATTGTATTAAGGCATCATGAACAGCTTGGAAATAAAAAAAAAAACTACTATATTATAGCAACACAAAGGTATCTGTGGTGCGCCAGAACAAGTGATAAAGAAAGAAAGGGCAATGGGAAATGGGTTCAAATGAAATATGTTTATTAAAGACTTTAACGTGCGTGCAGGGGTTGGGGGGGTTGTTTTTGGCCAGATGATAAGGATAGTCAGTGTTATTCTTATAGACAGAGTCCAAGTTCAAGTTCAGTTCGCCGGCCCGACGCTACACAGGAGTCCACACCAAGGAGACATCGGGACCGCGACTGCACACAGGCACGGGTGAACTCCCCGTAGCCTTACTAACATACCCCTTACCGGTAAGGTTTTTTACTATTTTTTTTGAAGCACACTGTGCACCAGGATCAGAGTACGCCCATGGGCACATCTTATACATCCCATCTGTGGAGCCAAGCATCTTGCATTTACATCACTGTGTACTGTTATGAACTGTTTCATTACAATCCGTTTGGAAAACTGAACTTACGAACTGAACTTGAACTTGGACTCTGTCTATAAGAATAACACTGACTATCCTTATCATCTGGCCAAAAACAACCCCCCCCCAACCCCTGCACGCACGTTAAAGTCTTTAATAAACATATTTCATTTTAACCCATATCCCATTGCCGCTTTTAGGGAGCAACCCCCCTATAATTAGTATCTACTCTTTGGTAGCTGACAGACGTGATCCCTCCATCCTACCTCCCCCATACACTCCACTATCCCTGACCCACTCCCTCCTTCAGCGCTGGTTTTTCTTCTATTTACTATATACTACTAACATAGCAACTATGTTTAAATAGGGTTAAATGTCTTCTGTTTAATTTCTTGCTTTAAAATTGATAGCATTTACATAAGATTCAATGCATGTCAGACTGTATTTGTCTAAATGACTTCAAATTACCATATTTCCTAATAATAAATTTATGTGAAAATAAATTGCACTTTTTTAACACTTTATATAAATTCTGCAATTTCTTTTCGAAATCCATATTAAAATCTTACTAAAACTCTAATAAATGCATTCATCATTTTCCATCTCAACTATTGTAACTGTCTACTAGGCAGCATTCCATTAACCAAACTGTCACCACTTCAATATATACAACTGCTAGATTGATTTTCCTTACATATAATTTTACTAATACAGCAATTCTTTGCCAGTCATTACACTGGCCGTCTGCTACTTTTAGAATACCATTTAAAGTCTTACACTTACCTAAAACGCTCTCTCTGAAGTCAAATTTCCCT
>WWET01001728.1:45613-58711 GCA_011038615.1 Limnodynastes dumerilii | reverse complement strand
CCCCCCCCCCCCCCCTTATTTTACAAACTGGCTCTTGGCCTTATTTTAATGTTGGGGTTGTGGGAACTACCTCCTCAGCACAACCCTTGCATTACAGTCTGGTTCCAATTTTCACTGGCCCATTGGGGTAGCCTAATATATCTGGGATGCATAATTATTTACCTTGGGGTTATCCTGCTAGTCATAGTTTACCCCAGAGTCAGGGATTTGGCAGCAGTGCATTCTATATTTCCAAGGCTGCCTGTTGTATGGTCCCATACTGTTTCGAGGCAGGTATGTTCAATTAAAAAAGTTGATGGGGCAAGGAAAAGGCTAAACAGGTCTATTTCCAAATTTGTTTAGTCTCTTGCGGGACGGGTTGTTGCACAACCTCAATTATGTTATAATTGTGCTGACCTTTACAAATCTGATGGGATTCATCTTTCCGACAAGGGAAATTTAAATTGAATCCAAGAATTGTATGGGGTGTTGCAGGGTTGTTAGGTGGCAGGAGTGGTACTTAAGGGTACCTTGCTGTGACGATAGAAGTGGTTTGTCAACATTTTATGTGTTGCTGCAGAAAAAAGTAACGGGGTGAAATATCTGATTACAGAGGTGCACCCTTCTTGTGAACACCTGGTCTCCTGTCAAGTGACGGGGTCCTGGTCTGCCTGCTCACACAAGTTAAGTTGTGCAAGCAAAGAGGTGGATCTGGGGGTCTTAAGGGGTGGGGGGGGCACCTTTATTCGATGACTTGTTTGTGTTCGCTTAAAGTTTCCGTAGGTGAAAACAACCTGCTATTGGTCACCTTGCTCAACCCTAAATTTTATAATCAATTGATAATCTAATTCAATTTCAATTCAATAAACCTATTTCCCCTTTTAAAATGCAATTAAAGTGGTCTATGTCGTTATTTCAGTGTAAATGTTGACTACTGTGTGGTGAGGTATCAGTTGTCGCTCATTTAAACCTTTTTACCTCTTTATTTTCTTTGAATTTCTATACAAATGCATTCAAATAATTTAGGGCCTGATTCACAATTAAGTAAGAACAGAATTTCAGTGCATATATTTAAGAACTACGTACTGAAACCATGTAAGAGTGATTCACAGATAAGAACGGCTATGTAGGAATGATTCATGCTTGGGAATGTAATGACATTAGAGTGGGAAAACGCTTACTGCAAATGAGCAGGACCCTGCCTACTAATGTACAATATGGGCGCTCCTCGAGGCTTAGGAATGATTCACAGTTAAGAAGGCCTTGCGGACACTAACATATGCACAAAAAAAGATAACAATGCCCCCTACCATTTTTAAGATGACATCCACATGGTTAACAGAGAGCCAAAGCCTCATGCTTTTCTGTGTGTTTAACACACAGCTGCTGCGTGTATATAATGAATGCATGTGCTCGCTGTGATTGCAACAATTAAAGGCATATCTTTTAAAACTGTTGAATTTAAATTTGAAAGGTACTCATTATTTACATTTATTTGCAGTTTGTGCATAATTTCATTGTTGTGAAGTTTTTATTAAATTTAATTTGTAGCATGTTTGCATAGTATGTGTGTGAACTTGAGATATAAATTTTATTTAGGTCTAATTTATGTAGATATTTATTATTTTTATATTTGCGTTATAACAGCATAAGTACATACATAACTATTTATGATTTTAAAAAACTTCTTCATTTTTGCATATTGCAATTTTTTACAAATTTTTTGTTACCTTTGGTATTTATAAAACAAAGAAAGCCTAAGAAAATCTGCTTCTTAATTGAATCAATTAATGTGTTTCTTTGCTTATCCATGAATCATGAGGATATTAAAGATCCTAAATATACGGACGATTCTCTTTTCTGAAATAAGAAATATGAATATGATTGTGGAGAAGAAGGAACTTTTAAAAATTCAGTTTACTGGATATATTGATAACACTCAATAAAAGTGTGGGTCAGTGATGATAATTCAAATTCGCTCTGTCGATTGCTCTTGTCCCGCCGAGGATAAGCATTTGAAGATCCAGATGACGAATTTGCAGCAGCGAGATGTAAGTATTTAACCTACCCCAACCCTTATCCTAATTCTTACTCTAACCCTCCTCTTTAATTACCCTAACCCTCCCTTCCCCGGCCTGACCCTAAGACTCCCATACACGCAGCCTAACCCTGAGATTTCCCACCTCACAGCCTAACCCTAAGACTCCCCTCTCTGCAGCCTAACCTTAAGACTCCCCTCCCTGCAGGCTAACCATAACCTCCCTTATAGATTAACCTGTCCAGTGCGGCGGGTCTAAGGCGATGGGTCTGCAGTGGGTATGTGGTGGGTGCCGGGTTTCAGAAATCCTATGAATGGGTAAGTTGTCTAAAAATAAATTTGGCATACTTACCCATTCATTATTAAAATCTTTTCATTAGTGTTATTTTCGAAATACAGACAGCTGAGAATTAGATTTCGGCTGTCTATATTTTATAAATAGCATTTTCTTTACGGACAATACATCCCCTTTAAAAGGGGTCCCACATTTGTGTCCTGAATTAGCAGCCATTGACCTAATCTGTGGTTATTCACATATTGGAGACACTGAATCCAGAGTTATATAACAGCCCAGTTATTGAGACCCCAGAGACTTTCTGCTTGTTTGGAGACCTTTTGTGCAATTCCTGGCATGGCGCAATTGCTGATATTACCCACCAGTAAAGTTTACCAACTTATGACAATTTCTGATTCCTTTATCATCAAGACCCAAGTGGCAGGAGAAGAACATTGACATCCGTGGATGCTGCTTGTTAGCAGAGAAAAGCTAAATATATTAAAAATCAAGGCTTTGAAAAGCACAGGTAACAGTAGGGGTGCTATTCCAAGGGATGGGAGGGTCTAAACAATTAACAGCTGACTAATTAGATGCCAAGCAAAAAAAAAATCCTATTCGGGAATTGAGGTCTATGACAACCCTATTTTTGTAACTTTTATTGATATATAAATTTGATGGCCTCTGCTGTCTCTTACTCGAAAACTTTTGAAATAGGAAGATGGCACTATCTTGAGATAAAACAGACATAGAAAGCGAACACATAAATTATCTGCACAAGTTATATGGAACATACCCCTTTAGTTAAATCATCACAATATCAATAAGGATGTGCTACTCTGTAGCAAGGTAAATAGTCAAGAAAATATATGATTAAACTTCCCACAAAGAAGAAGTAAACCATACAAAAAAGCACATTAAACAGTGCACAAGTTCCCATAGCAAATTGAGTACATTATTAATTGCATATTGCCATATTTGTTTCAGCGAAAATATAAAAAAAAACATCAAATGCTCAAAAAAGTGATTAAAAATAGTCTCATTATTAATATTGCACAATATCTATCATATACAGAGAAATGGAATGATAAATCACATACAATACAACGGGTGAATGCATGCAAAGCAATCCAGCATGTTGTGGAACAAGCCAGTCGATGGAGATAAAGAAGCTAACAGATGGCAGCTGTCCCTATAACTACAAAATAACAAAACAAAATAATAAAACCTCCTCAGGAGGCACTTCACTTAGCACCTGAAATCCCTATTCATGCCACATCACGGAATCTCAGTCAGAAGCAGGGCTGGATCCACCACAGGGCAAATGGAGCAGTCGTCCCGAGGCCCCCACACACAAGGGGGCCCCCACAAAATACAAATCACTTTAGGGAATAACCAGGAACTGATCCACCATGCAATCGATTCCCAGCAAGTGCAACACTATAAACGCTGGCTGCCTTAGGGACACTAACAGCACCCAGCTCTATACTATTCAGGGGGTGTGGCTTGCAGGAGGAAGGATGTCATTGATTGAAATCCATGATCCACCTATGAACAGCAATACAATGCTGGAGTACAGATACAGTGGCCCTGAGACAGCTACAGCAGAAGAATGAACATATTACACAGGATTATTTAAACTAGCTAAAACAGTATCTAACTGTTTTAGCTAGTAAAAATAAGCATGTATAATGTGCTTATTACCTTTCTACTAGCTGTTCTATAATCTCTGTAGTAGCTGCCGTCCAGGATTCTATGGTAGGTGCAACAGGAAGGATGTCACTGATTGACATCCATGATCCTCCTATGGACAACAATACTGTGCAGACAGGAGGTGCACTCCAGCATAGTATTGCTGCTCATAGGAGGCTCCTGGATGCCAATCAGGGACATCCTTCCTGTTGCACCTCCCCTGCATAGAATCAGCACTGCAGCCATAACACAACATTCATAGAGCAGCCTTTAGAAAAATAAACCTGGGATGTCAATCACAGATTTACAAATCATGCTATGCAGATCGTGTCTCTTTAGAAACGTCCGTAGGCAAATTGGTCTTGAAAAAAAAAAAGCAGTCGGAGCCTTATCTACTCTGACTGCAGGCCTGCTTTTTTTTTTTTAATTTTCCCACATTCATATTTTATATTTTTTATTACCTTTAGTGCCTGGCATATTTCTGTCTACATTTGTTGCAATTTTCAGGACTTGTGGTACCCGTGTGCCGACAGCAGCTCTAATCCCCAGTGCGCCATCTCATTCTACTATTTGACTTATTCTAAGTATGATAATGCTGACTGTTTCCAATTTACTTAAAACCCTGTTACGTTCTGCACTTTATAAAAGGCACTTTTTGTACATGTACTGTAAACTGTGCTTATTGTTTGTATTATACAAGATATTTTATTGTTAATAAATTATATCTTATAAAGAGTCATTTGTGCTGCTTTTCAGCGCACTCTAATTTAACAGTGCTGGCATTGTAAAGAGGCGCAATGCTGACTGACACATTAAACTTACTATCAACGTTGCCAGTATACCATTTCAAATATTTTATTGACAATGGCCCCCACAAGTTAGTTGTCCAGGGGCCCCCACAGACCTTGATCCGGCACTGGTCAGAAGCAACAGGTAAGTACAAGAGTGTATTAGAAAGTCAAACATAGTGAGGACAGGGAACAAGGGGAGAGGTAGGAGCAGGAGCAGTGGCAAGGGAAGGGCAGAAAAAAGGCAGGAGGCTCAGTAGGAAAAGATCAGACAAAGAATAGAAGCACAGGAGTGGAGGAGAACACCAGAAGAAGTGGGGATAGAGCAGGAGAGAGCCAGGAGCAGCAAAAATAACAGGAGTAAAGGAGAGAGCTGTAAGTAATCAGAAAATAGTGTGGAAGATAAAGCTGGAAGCATCAGGATACAGAGCAGACAGAGATCCAGGAGCGAGAACAATAACATAGTAAGAGGAAGAAATGCCAGGAGCAGCAGCGACAGAGCAAGGGAAAACCAGGAGCAACAGGGAAGTACAAGACTGAAGGAGTGATCTGGAAGAAAAGAGCCAGGAGCAGCAGGGGACTGATCAGGCGAAGTATAGAGGCACAGAATTGAATTAAAGTGCCAGGTGCAAATGTGGACAGAACAAGAACATTGAGAAAACCAAGCGGAAAGCACAGGAGTGGTGGAATGTGCCAGGAGGAGCAAGAAGAGAGTGAGGAGAGAGCAAGGAGCAGTGATTTAAATGCAGGAGAGTAATATCTAAAGAAGGACTTCACAAAAAAAATAGCAAAAACCACAAGCGCTGTATTCTGATATTTTAAAGAGAAAATTCAGTATATAAATAGATGTGTCTCAAATTAAGTACCTTGAGGAACAGCAGCTCACTTTTTAAGAAACTGTGTAGTTTCTATGCAAAAGCAATATAAAAAAGAGAAAAAAGAGTACTTTGTCCAAAAGTAACTAAACATTTAACAAATGAATCCAACATATATAAAAATAATAAACAAATTGCTCAATTAAAAACATAGTCATATCATATTATACAATCCACTACAGATTATTACGACAAAGATCCGTGTCTGCAGTTTCTACTTAAATATTAACCCCTTCGTCTGGAATAGTACCTCTTCATCTGCGTAGTGTCCCTTTTAGCAAAATCATTTTACCATGTTCAGCTCTTCAATATAGTTCAATATAGTTGCCGTTCAATTTCAAGAGCAAGGGGCCAAATCCAGACCTAAGTGCACTTTAAGTACGATCTCGTAGCGTATTTACGCGATCGTAAGTGCAATGCACTGCCCTCAGTTGAACATAATTTACTTGATTTAGGAGTACCAAACCCTACCTTAACTTTTCCAATCATAAGTACGGTCATACGTAATGGATTGTCGCATGTAACGGCCTAACCCGTCAATACTGACCCGCCCCTTCGTTCATATTTACGAGGATGGTACGTACGATTACAGTTATGATGCTCAACATCTGCCGCGTGCATTACAGTACATACAAAAAGTCGAAGATATGCAAACGGCAAGCATAAAAACGCACTCATACGTAGCTCTGGATCTGGCCTAAGATGATTAACTGTTGTTTCTGTGCAGATGAGCAGGATACAAAAAATTTTTTTTTCAATAAAAAAAGGAGTGTTTGCTTGCACAGCAGTAAAAGCCTACAAAAATCTCCCTTCTACATAATTGCCTAAATCTATATCCTCCTCTTTTTGTACATTTACCTATTATCCCAATGACCGAAACATGATTAAGGTTCCTCCCATGACAATGGCACACATGTCTAGAGAGTCTGATTCTTCACTTACTGCTCAATATCACGTTTGTGTTCTAAATATCCAAACTTATAGCTTTTGTGATTGTCCCGACATATTGAATGCCGCAAGAACAAGGAACATATCCCATATGTGGATTGATAGTTTATAAAACTTCCTCCATTGTGAATGGAGGAAAAACGAGAATATTTCTTTTGAATGCAGGTGCAAGTAATGCAACATTGTTTTCCGCATTTGAAGAACCCCTTTGGGATCAACTTTGCATCACTTAAAAGTTTGGATGTCTATTTCAAGCTGAAAAGCTTTGGTCTGAGATACTCACATTATGATCCTGCATCACACAAAGAAGTGCGCCAGCTTTATAACCATTTTTATATTCATAGCTTGGTAAATTCTTAAGACTAAGATTGGTTACAACTAATTTTCTTTTGGCCGGCAATCGCATTTGTATTAGTACTATTACTAGTATTAGCAAGATACTTTTTTATATTCCTAACTGATTAGGTGCCATTAAGGAATAAGGACATTTTGGATTTTTCTCATCTGGACAGAAATAACAATTATTTTATTTTATTTATTTCTATTTTCTCTTAAAATGGAATAGCAACTGTAGCTATTGAAGTTTTTTGAAAATCTGCACTAGGTAAACTGAGGGTGCTAAAAGGGACACAACGCTGATGAAGAGATACTGGTTAATTGAGTGATCATTTTATTGTGCTACATAAAAAGACGTTATAAATTTTTCATGATAATCTGTAATGGATTGTTTGAATTGATTTGATTATATTTGTAATTGGACAATTTCTTTATTGTTTTTAATGTATTGGATTCACATACTAAAAGTTTAGCTATTCTGCTCCTTTGTTCCTTTTTCATGGAGGAAAGAGCCAGGAGCAGGGTGTTATGTGCTGCTGGGATATTTACAGCAGCACAAACTCTTACTCTCCTGGCTGCTCAATCAGACTCTGGTTGTTTCTAGGCAGCCAGGAAGTTGCTCTCTCAGATGGCTGGCTGACAGCAATCATGGTTGTTGCTTAGCAGCCATGTAGATTTCTGTGTAAATAGCACAATCATAGCTTCTTCTCCAGGTGCTAGCATAAATAATGCAGCTCAGCTGGTGTTTAATAGCCAGGACTCATACCAATCAGAGATTACTGCGATGGGGCAGGGCTTAATGATGCAAATAGCCACATTATGCCCCGCCCCTATCAATCTCTCATGTGATCTCTGGTGTTAAAGGGGATGAGCGGGGCCTCATGACATCATCAATTCCTACCCATCCCTAGTAACTCTAGGGATTACACTTGTGATTGTTAGGGGTCAGGGCTTGCGGGAGGTTTGTTGGCACTCCCGGGATATCGGGAGAACGGCCCAAATTTCGGGAGTCTCCTGGATATTCTGGGAGAGTCAGCAACCCTGTGGTAATATTATCTGTTTTCTGGATTGTATGCTTGGCCACTTTGTCTGCTTTTCTCATGTTTTGTGTTTAGCAGAATCCTTGTCCTTGTTTATTCTTGTTCTACTACTATATTGCCTTCCAAGCAGTATTTCTTGTTTGTCTTTAAATTTGTGCTGTTTTCCTTGCATGCTGCAGGGTTGTTCTTGTCTACTGTTTCTGTCCAGTTTCTCTGTGCTTCCCTGGTGTCTGTACTAATCTCCTGGCTCCCTGGTTTCCTGTGTATTAGACCCTGGACCCTGGATCTTGCTTCCTCTGCCTTTACCTGTTTATGTGTTTCCATTCTCTGTTACCTTGTATTTGTATCATCCTCCTGTAAACGCCCTACATTGTACCAGTACCTATTTCTGTCGTCTTCTGCATTGTCTATTTTTATTTTTTATGTCCAGTCCTGTCTTGATGTTGTTACAGCTGCCTTCTAACGGCAAGCTGCACGCACTGCTCCTATCCCCATTACTATCTTACCTTGCTCCAGTGGATTCCCCTGCCGGCAGGCTCCTTAGCAGCAGCATCCATAGTACCTCATGTGCAGCTTCTCTGTTAGCCACATGCTCTGCCTGCAGGGTTCTTATGCCTTCTGCTGCTTGTGTCACTTCCTGGGTTGGGACTGGGTTTGCTGGCCAATCACTGTGCAGCTGTCTCTATTTAGTCTCCCTCTCACTTCTCCCAGGTGCTGGTTATAGAGTCTGTTCCTCAGTTCTGTGACCTGCTTCTTACTGTGTGCCTAGTGCTTCCAGCCTAGTGATCTTACCTTGAGTGAATGTTTATGTTACCTCTTTGGAGGCACCACTGTGTGCTTGAGTGTGTGATAGCCCTTGTACGCCATGTACCGTCTCGTGAACACTCTTCTGTCCCACGTGCTGCGTTAAGTGTTCTGTGTTGTCCGTTACAGTCCGGTCGCTTCTGGACTACTACTCCCACTATCTATAAACTACTCCCGTCCCTCCTGTCTGGTGTACACTCCTGGTGTTTCTCTCCTTTCCACGAGTCTGGTTCACCGGGGTCCGTCCAGGCTATCAGGCCGCTGCCAAGCCCATCCCCACCATCAGGGGTACTGGTGAAGACCCCCTGGATAGTAAAGTCTCCGGTCTCCGGAAACCTACTCGTTCACTCTGCCTGTCTCCTTAGTGGTCACCTGGGTTCTCACCGGGTAATCCCGGGGTACCACAAATACCCTCTCTTTGACCACTCCGGTTCTAACCAGGTAAACCCGGAGTGTCATAACAGATGTCTGACTCCCAAACTCTTCTTGCTACTCTGGGGGCTCTGACCTGCTGGTTGTCCTGCAGCCCAGACTATCCCCACTATTATGGGCTCTAGCGAAGACGAAGCGAAGCCCCAGTTAGACTCTGCGCCTTGGTGTGTGGCGACCATTACACAGGGTAAAAAGAGCAAGGAAAAAACAGGAGCTACAGGGAAGAACAGGAGTGGAGTAAAGAACTGTGTGGTTTTGGTTAAAAGCAGAAGTTTAGCAATAGCAGCTCTATTCACAGCATCTGTTGCATGTGCATCTGTTGCATATGCATGTATTGCACAATAATACTAATGACAGCCACCACTGTCATTAGTATTATTGTCATTTGGCCTAATAGTGGAAGTTTATTGAACTCTATATTTTAAACTGTATTCAAAATGTGATAGAATTAAGAAAATACTATTGATCAGGGTGGTTTTGGGGCATATTGTCTTGAATATGATTATGGGCAGTCTATTATAGTAACATATACATTCCAGGAGCCAAATTTTTGCTTACAATTTAACCTTGGAATATTGGGGATAATCAAAAAATAGTTATATGAAGGCGTAATCTGTCACATATATGGTGATCAATAAAATCTAATATACTAATTTCTGGTCCCACTTGATACCTCTCCATTTTGATGGATTTATAGTCATATAAGTCAAAGTTATATAGATTAGTTGGTATGAAGGTTACAATTTTATTTATTTGATGAAGGTAATAGCCACATTCACTAGTTAAATGGCAATGTTGCTTACTTATTACCAAGTTTTACCAAGAAGATATATAGAAATGTAAAGGAAACCTCTTATCCGTGTATAAATAAACATTTTAATAAATTACTGTTATTAGCACATTGTCTTCTTTTGTGAACATTTTGTAAAGAAATCATGTAATTGGATGCTGTTAGCACTGCAGAATTATAAGGAACAGTATAATTCCCAGGACAAGGAGAAAATATGATGCAACCCTAAGCTGGAAGTGAGTCAGGTTCCCTAGGGAAAATATCAGTGAATAAATCACTCATAAAGGAACATTTATTTGCTTGAATGTATGTAGATGCCATGTGCATGCAAAACTAAAGTACAACAGGATAAAAACATATTAGAGGTGTGTCTTTTCCACTCCACAAAGAAGGCTGTGTGCAGAGCATGCTAATGACATTTTACTAGGAAGATTAAAAAACATCTATCTGCTGATTAAACCTGACTCTTCTCTAAATACTAAATAATAATCATTTTGTCTCTCCCAAAGGAAAATAAAGTTGCTAATTAAAAACTGATGTCTTCTTTTTCAGGTCAGTAAATTTATAAGCTTTTTGTTGTAGTTTAAGTATCAAGATGAATGCACTAATACAGTCAGAATTTAAAGTGGAACTAAACAAAATCAAACAAAAATGATTTGCTCTTAGCATTTATAGGAGTGTGGGTCCCCAGAGCAAATGGCCCTATTTCGAAATGGCCGTTCGCTCCCAGTCAGTTCCTGGGATACTGGCTGGGATATGGATTGCTTATGCAATGATGAGGCATAGCAATCGTTCCCCGGAGCACTAAATAAAGTGCTCTGAAAGGTGAGTTTCCCCTGACCCGCTCCCTAACCCAAGCCCTAACTCACCCCCCCACAGCCTAACCCTAAGTCCCCCTCCACGCAGCCTAACCCTAAGTTCCCCTCCACGCCGCCTAATTCTAAGTCTCCCCCCCCAAGCAGCCTAACCATAAGGCTCCCCCCAGAGGCGCAAATAGCGAGTTGTGGGCCCAGGTGCAAAAAATATGCTTTGGCCTTGATGATATCCTAAGTACTCCCGTGGGGAGCTTCGATGGTGCGGTGATGACGGCTGTGGGCCCTTGTATCAGAATGGGGCCTGGTGCCATTGCACCTGTTGCACCAATGGTAGTTCCGCCTCTGTCTCTGTCAATTTCGGACATGGCTAACATTCGAAATAGGGACAGCCGAAAAACAGCATTTGTCTGTCCCTAATCGTGTGTGAGCCTTCGCAGCAGGGACACGCAATGTATTTATAGATAGTACCAAACCATGATTTTATATTTCATAAATAGCTAGAATATTACTTGAATCGGTGCATACTGATCACTGAGTGAGCAAAAATGACATGAACAGAGGCAGAGCTTGGCTTCTTCAGAATGAATAGCAAATTTCTTTGGAAGCTCAGTGATGCAGTCCTGCCCTTTTCTTTATTATTTTGATTGACTGAGACACTACTGTGGAGTTATACAATATATACTATCTCTATTTCTCAATCAGACCATTAACATAGTCACATCACTACACCTTCTAATTTTACTTTACATAACTGTATATTTCTCTACTTATTGATACTACTTTTATAGTTCACTGTAACTATCCATTTTTAATTGGGTGCTTAATGAGTGGTTAACATGATTACAGTATTATATAAAAAAAAATGAATAAGGTTTTGTACCAGAGACAGCAGAATATATCAGTGGTAAGACTTGCAAACACAGCAGGAGAATATGCTTGCCTGGGTGCTCCACTGTCACAGGAAAAATGTGTTTTACCAGTCACATTGGTAAATCATGCATGCATTGTGCGGTACCACATTGTACAAGCACCAGATGTTAGCAGGGGACCTTGAGAGACACCCACATTCACATAGTAGTATGGTCCAAAGGATTACCAGACATCAAGTGCTACAGATAGATCTTTTATCCTATGAGTGGGAGTGACTCCAGTGCATCATTTATCCTATGAGTGGGAGTGGCTTCAATTCTGCCCCAATGACACCTTAGGCATTTTTTTTATAATGCACCACACGGTATCCACAGCCCTATATAAAAGCAATAGGAAAGCCAATACATATACAATACAATAAATAACAGACAGGGTACAAATTTGTAAAAATATGGAACACAAAACAAGTACAATGCAAAAACAGTACAAAATAGCAAAACAATATGTATGGAAAATGAAGAATCTGGTTAAATGTGTTGGAGCAGATGAATCAGAGGAGAGATAGATAGTAGAGAGAAATGGTGCAAATTAATGAGGACAAGGTAGAGGGGTGTTGACAGGAAGTAAGAGGTCCTGCTCATAAGAGCTAATATGCTAAGTTGAGGGGGTAAACAAACAGGAGAAATAGGAGATGGAGATAGTGTGGGTAGGTAAGCTTAGGTGCAGTAAGGGTCTGCTGGCTTGAAGAAGTGGGTTTTGAGTGAGCGTTTGAAGAATTGGAGGGTGTTTGATTGGCTGATGTTGTGATAAGTTGTTCAAATGCAGAGGGGTGGCCGGGAAAAGTCTTGGATGCGGGAGTAAGAGGTAGTTTATCAGGTTGGAGTTTAGGTGGTTGTCCACAGCAGCCCCTTTACAGTACACAGCCCCATGTGGCAGCCCCTTGTCACACAGCACCGTAGACAAACCCCCAGTAACCCCCTTGTATGTCTCCAGCCCCTTATTATTCCCTATCAAATGTCTACAGCCCCACAGTATCACCCATCATGTCTCCAGACCCCCATAATCCCTCATCTTGTCTCCAGACTGCCAATAACCCCATCATATGTCTCCAGCCTCCCAGTATCCCCATCATATGTCTCCAGACCTCCAGTAACCTCCATTATATGTTTCCAGCTCCCCAGTATTCCAATCACATCTCCCAAGTGTCCAGTCCACCCCCAGTATTCCTCATCATATGCCTACAGCCCCCCAGTATCCCCATCATGTCTCCTATCTTCCCAGTATTCCCATCATGTTTCCAGCTCCCCCAGTATTTCCATCATGTCTCCATCTCCCCCAGTATTCCCATCATGTGTCCAGCTCCCCCCAGTATTTCCATCATGTGTCCAACTCCCCCCCCAGTATTTCCATCATGTGT